>VUQG01019186.1:45311-72675 GCA_015106755.1 Etia nguti | reverse complement strand
TTGGAAAACAAAAACCAAAGCAAAAAAAAAAAAAAAAAAAAAATCAGCACAACATGATAACAGATGAAAGAAACAGCCTCATTAAAATTCCATTTGTCATGCTGTCTGTTGATCATTTTATCTATAAGTCTATCCTTTACACCACTATCAAAGGGTGTAATTTCAAAAGAATACTTCAGTGTAAAAAAAAAATCTTTTTTTTCCAAAGAAGGCCGTTCCTTAAAATTCAATTAACTCTGTTTATGAATAAACGTGGGAATTGTATCATCTGAAAGCAGATTTGCATGCTCACATTTTTTTTTCACTTTCCGAGGTAGCAAATAAACATCTGAAATGGGAGACTAACTCTTGAATATTTCTAAGCTAATGTTCTAAATCAGTGTTTGCATCTCCCTCATTCAGACTTAGCATAAAATTATATGTGGGACAAAACAAGGACTTTGATATTACTTCTGTCTTTGTCAAAGGTCTTTTTTCCCCTGTACATTATGTGTTTACTGTACTTAGCATACATCTGCAACTGTATTTTGGCGATATGCACATATAGTAAAGACTGGTAGTCTGTGGCTTACAGTCTATTGGCTCGCGAGATTGGTTGTATTCTTCATGAAGAAGTTAAATACAAAGTAATGGAATTAGTTTGACAGTTGCCAATGTAGTCTTTGCTGCAGACTTGTATGGTTTTTGCAAGTATACTGCAACAGGTTTCCAAAAAAAGCAAGTGTTCACTTTTCATAAAGGTACATTTAAAGGATAAAACCACTTTAAATATGGAGACTGTGAAATCCCTCTGCTTTAAATGTATAGCTGAAGATGTCCTTGAGGTCTGTCGCTATAGCTGCAAATAGCTGTGCTTACTATTTTAGATGTCTCATTTTAAAAAAGAAAAATATATATTTCATCTAAAGATACTTTCAAGAGTTTTTTAAGTTAATCCGCTTAGTTCAGTGGAGCAATAAAACACTCAGCTCAATGCAGTTAAAACCTTTTAAAGCCCAGTAAAGGCTACATCCTCTTTTTCTCCCCTCTCTCTGCATCTCTCTCTCGCTCACTTTTTCTCTCTCTTCTTGGCTAGCTATAGCTATTCATTAGCTCCAGCCCCTATGGCAATGAGAGTCTTTAACCTCCATTAGATCTAATGTTGATATGTTTCCCCAGCAAAGAGCCAAAACAATTAACACCCCTTCTCACATTTCTTTCCCCTTGGCCCCTAACCACATCAAAATCTGGGCCCACCCGTTCATTACCCACCCCTGAGAATGCCCTTGGGAGGAAAGAAGTCAGATCCCTGGCTGTTGTCTTTTGTATGGTATGCAGTTAGAAGCCAGAATGAGTTAAAAGTAACTTGTCAATACTAACGCAGTGTTGCGCTTTCCCCATAACTTTGCCTCAGTGTGGCTGCTGTTGTTTTTTTTCTTCTTTTTTTTAATTGAATGAGGTGCTTAATCATGACAATACTTTATCATAATTTGTGAGCTAACACCTTCTGCTGTTAGTGTTTGGTTTAGTTTAATTTACTTTATATTTAATATACCTTCAGCAGCAGCAGTGGTGCCAGTGGTATTTTTGCTGTGGCAGCCTTGCTGACAAACAATATGTGTAATGAACCTTTGTGGGCTATACTTTTTATTAATTTTTTGGATGCATGATACATAAAATACTCAATAAAATCATTACATACCTATTTGAAGACCTCAGTAATAGAGCATGTACATCTATGGATCACTGCATTTGTAGCAAGGCTAAACTTGTTGGGGGTGTAATGGTTATGCAAAGCATCTTTACTTTGGCAAAAATTCAAGTGCAGACGTTCATTGTCTCATCAATATTGGGGGGGGCATCACCCCTCAAACTGTGTAGCTGTCAAGTGCATAACATCCTGACCCAGAATAGACCTCTTTTATTATCCAGGAAATTCCTTGTTTCCTTACCTAAAGGTGTGGTGCAGTTGCCTATGTATTGAATGTCTCACAGTAACACCAGTGGTCCTCTGACTCCAACCCACAGCTGACTAGCTCATTTGCTCTGACGCAGGTCTGGGACAACACTAGAGCCAATGCATGTGAGAGTGTGTACTGGGCTTGTACGCAATAAGCGAGATGTCTAACAGTTGTGATGATCCATTAATATCATTGATTTTCATCTAATCTCCTCTCTTCAGGAGGATAGCGAGTTTTTGTTTCAACACTTAATTTGATAATCTGCAAGGAAAGCACAAAAGGAACATTCTGCAGATTCTTAACCTTTCCTCAACTTTGGCACTCCTCGAGGCAGGAAAGGAGTATCTTTCACCACAGTTATTAGTTCACAGAGACACCCTTGACCTCTGCGGTGGTAGCCAACTGTCAACATAACCAATGTGATTGTAATGCAGGTTCACTCTCGTTGACTTCTATTGGAGCCATTGAGGTGTACCTATTTGCGCACATCCTAGAGAACTGCATTCGAGCCCAGAAAGTTACAAAAATAAATTATAAGACTGTCATGATCCCAGATTACTACCGATATCTTAGTTTTACAAACTATAAATAACAGGAGATTTGATTATAAGGTAAGTCTGGCTTTTTAAAAAATAAATGTTTGTTTATGATATTCAACATAAAGTTTAATCTCACAAATATGAAATGTGGTGTTGAATATGGATTGCAATGCACTGTCACCATGCTGGTTTCTATATAGAGAAAATGCTGCTCATTTAACCAGCCTGAATTTAACAATATCTGTTTTTAGTTAGTTCATTTTCTCATTGAAAGCATGTATAAGTGTTTGTGTTTGCCATTATCTGATAACTGAAGTATCTGTAATTTTAAAATGTACAGCGGGTATAGACCTACTGCTCAGTTATTTTTCTTTCTATTACTTGAACATGAGTAATGGCAGAGAGTGCTAACCTCCAACAGAGTAACTGGGAATATTTCATATCTTTCTTATAGCTTTAGAGGCTCTATTTCTATAAGGTACCAGAGAGAGAGAGAGAGAGAGTATGCTTTGATCTCTTTCTTTTAGATTTTAGGTATAACAGAAGTTGGTGTAGACAATCATTTTACATTAATACACATATCATATGAGAACATACTTAACTATGGTACTATGTATTATTATTAGTTTTGTATATATTTATTTATTTTTAATTGGTGTCAGGAAAATGCAAAACGCACAGTACTTAAGGACTGAGTGATTTAGCCCATTAGAATGTGGCCATTAAGGCGTAGCAGCTTATGAAGAGCCTCCTGTAGATTTACACGATAAAACTATCTGATATGATAAGCCGGGGGATTTTCTTTCTCTTTAAAAATGGGAAGAGTATTTAAGAGTCGTTTTGACGACATGAACGTGAGCGCCTGTGCGGGAAGGCGCGTGCATGTCATACAGAGACGATACAGGTGGTGAATGCCTGCATTAGAACTGAACGTGATGAAGATGAGTTTTAAACACGGGCGAGGAGAGGATCCGGAACAAAGTTTACCGTGCTCTCTCTCTCTCTCTCTCTCTCTCTCTCTCTCTCCCCTTCTCGCTCCCTCTGGTTTTTAGACTGAAAAGCTTGTGGTGGCAAAGACACTTTAACAACACTCAATAAATCATTTAACGGTGATGGCTTACTGACCTCGACACGTGTCTTTGTTTACCTCTTTCATTCATTTGTTTGTGATTTTTTTGAAATGAAAAACATATTTTTTCTGAAAGAGAAACAAGGTCAACGTATATTTTTTGTAATTATGATTATTATCGTCATCGTCACTGTTATTACTAGTAGTGGTAAGCTTGTAATATTAAATTACCTTTTCGGTCTTTCTAAAACATTTACTCATGATCTCGATTCATTGATTTCTCTCCTGCTTTTCCAGTGTCATTTCTGTTTAGACATAATTTCGGTCTTCTAACTCCCTGCCACCCCTCCACCAGCCCGCCACAGCCATTATATTTAGCCCCCTGCACACATTTCCAGCGGGTTATCACAATTGCCATTCCTCCCCTCCTTTCTGATATGTTACCCAGATTACCATCAGTGCCCCACAGATATTTTTAACAGATCCTCGGCGCTCGGCAATATCCACTCGGAGCCATCTGGTGCAGATCAAAATCTACTGACTTCTTGGGCTTCAGTCGTTAAGGCATTAAATCTAGATCTACAGAATACCCCCTTTGACTCGGGAGGTGGGTGATATGAGAATCAAATCAAATAGAAATAGAACAGTCAAAAAATGAACACCCTCCCACCCGTGAGGCACATAGGTGTGTGAGGAGTGGATAGTTAAGCAGAGGTTAGTGTCCGACCCTTTCTTTTCTTTTCTTTTTTTGTGAGCTGGAAATTCGATAAGCAGTTCAAGAGGCGCTGAACAAAATAGCATCCGAGTTTTTTCACACTTTGAAATATTGGGATAATATTTTTGAAAAGATCGGTTTGTTTTAGAAAACCTTCTATAATTTCTTTTCTGGAATATATATATTCCAGAAACAATTATTGAATTGTTAGACACAATATTTTTTTCCGGTTTTTGTGTGTGTTGGTACGTCTTTAATTAAATTAGGAGCTAAAAGTACCTGGATAACATTTTGTGGCGAATACCGGGACTTGGAGACTTCTTAGCCGGTAACCCGGTCTTTGGTTCGTCCCTGGCGTTTCCACATTCCTTTTCACTAAAAGCAAGGAAACGTGAAGTGGCTCTGCTTTTACAAAGGACAACAACAATCTGCTTTTAGTCCACACACACACACACACACACACACACACACACACACACACACACACACACACACACACACACGAAGCACAGTTTATTTATTTTATTTACCCCATCTTGCCCTGTTCTGTTAGGTCTCCATCGCTGTGTAAGATAGCAGTCAGCATCCTCAGGGTGGAGTTGCCCGATTTGCTCTGGTTGTTCTTCACGCCTAGTAACCACCTCACCATCAGCTTGATGCCCTGGATCTGAATGAGGAAGATGAAAGAGTGAAAGATTAAGTGTTTTGCATTAATACATCAAGAGTGTGACATAATAATTAGGAGAATTCTGACTCAGAGTAATCTTCAGATTAAACTACTTAAAAAAAACAAAAGCAGCAGCCAGATGGAACTTTTGAAGAGATACACAAACGTTCACTGCTGACCTTGGCCATGGTCTCTGGGGACACTTCATCATCGGGAACCCAAAGTTTGGTTGTTTTCTTTCCTGGGATCTACAAATAACACAAACAATTTTAATAATTCACATAAACGGTGACTATAGGTCAACACAGCTGGGAATATTTATACAGCTCATTTAAGCCAAAGTGCAATTAGAAGAAAAAAGCCACTACTAATAATCAAATGAGTAAAATAAGACTAACTACATCAAACTGAAAAGTATTATAAATGTTACAAATAATAATAGTAAAGGAGATGCACTAATCTGAAGCTGTAAAGGCTAAAGAGAAGAGGCATGCTTAAATACTGCAGAATAGCAAGAGGAATATGTGGATATACTCATGCGAGCATATACCCTGTCGTTCATGAGCAGATCCTTCACAATGAAGTTGGCGACTAGAGATTTGAGAGGTGCGGCAAACTGTTCTGGGGCCAGCTGAGCCAGGTGACCCAGGGTGGTCAAAGGAGTGATGAGCTGCTCCAGGTTAGCAGTGTCCAGACTTTTATGAAGAGGCTGAAGAAACACACAACATATTATTGACACAGTTTTAGGACCACATAAATGATCGTGGGTTCAATCTCAGGATTGATTTGATGTAAAGTGAATACAGAGGTCGCATCGGGGTGCTATGTTGGGATTTTCTAAATATTCTGAGCACATTCATCAATGCAGAGTGATTCTCTTTGTAACATGAAAATAGGAAAATCAGCTGAAATAACACAATTAAAGGGTAAAGCACTGCAAACCACATTGGTTTCCCCTCTTAGATTCAGTTGCCTTGAAAGATTTACAGTTCAGATAATCACCAATCACCCAATACTGGCCCAGAGTTCACTCGCTGTCTGAAACAACATGCTTTAGGTCTTTATCCCTTCATTTGAAATTAAATTTCATTTTGATTGGTTGCCTCTTGCAAACAAGATTTAAACTAGGGACAGGGATATCCTCTCTCATTGACCACATAGATAAAACCCTGGCACAAAAGTGACTGACCTCAAAGATTTGGGCAAAGTGTGTGTCTCTGTTGCTGAACATGGCGTTGATGCAGTGGATGGCATATTTAGCCTGGCGGGGAGGGCCTCTCTTGGCTTTGGCCTGTAGTACCGGCAGTAAAACACTTGGGGGAGCAGACGGGAGAACACCATTAACAACAAAAATACAGCAGAAAGTTGTGTCGCAAGTCATGCACAGAGCAGCGTATGCTTAGTAAGTGTATAAATAATGCATCTCTGCATTCCAGGAGTGTCACTGCACATTACACAAGGCGCTGCAAGGCAAACAAATCAGCCAAATTTGGTTCATGAAACTCACGATTTGATGTGAGGAAAACTCTCCTCCATCTTGCTGCCTGTATTCTTGAAGATCTGCAGTGCTGCCTCTGCCACCTTCTCGTCATCCATTTTCAAACAGCCCAGCAGAGACTCAAATGTCTCTGCAGAGTGGAATGACACTGGATGTGTGAATGACAGCACCTGCGAGTGATGAAAGGTGAGTCAAACAGCTGCACAGAGTACAATCAACGCCTTTTCCACCTTACTGACATTAAAAAAAAAAAGAAAAGAAAAGAAAAGAAAGAAGCATGAATGATATTTTAAGCAAACCGTAAAGGGTGGAAAAGATGTGCGACGTGTTTTACTCATCATCAATTATCTGTTGTGTTTGTGTCACTATAAAAAGGCAGGACTGCCGGAGAGACATCGTCCATCACCGAGTGCTTCTTTTTTTTCCTCGTCACTGCACAATTTCAACCAACAGCAATTTATTTATCACTGATTACTAGACTTGCAGGTAGCAATTGACACGACAGCAGCAGAAGTTACTGAGCGAGTGCAGAGCCTATAATTTAGATTCATTCCTGCAGGTATTCTATTTTTGTTAAATGGTGCACTCACACACGATAATGAAAAGGCTTACAACCGAGTATCCATCGTGTCAATCTGCAGATAAACACCACAGGCGTTTGTGTTTATTACTGATCTTTACCTTCAGCAGTTCCAGCCCTGCTCTGATGGCCTCTTCAGTGGGAACACCTTCCTCTTCATCATCAGCTGTTCCATCTATAGATTTGTTTACCTGTTTTATCAGAGCACTGATAGACGATGGTAGAGGTTAAATTTCTGCATGCTGGACTCAGATATGGCTGTTATTTGCATTCTTTTTATTTATTGGATGAGCTAAAATTTGCATCCTGACACCCAGTACCTGATGGACTCTGTGTCGATGTGCACAGGAGCAATCCTCTCCAACAGGAACTTCACCATTTCCAAGAATGGATTGCTGGGTTGTTTGGGGCTTCCAAGTTTTTTAGTGATGTCTCGCTGAAAGGATGACAATTAAAAACGTCAATTTATTTATGTAGCGCCAAATCACAATCACAAAACTCCACCAATCCGACGACCCCCTATGAGCAGGCACTTTGTGGCAAAGCTTACAGCACCAGCTCAGGGTTTTATGGCCGTAAGTCTACAAAATAAAAATGTCTAAAACACGCGACTGTAATATTCTCTGGGCCTTTTCCGTATTGCCAAACCAAAGCCACCTGGAGTGATATTTCCGTATATAAGGTTTTTTTTATTAAATGTGGAAATACAAACACAGCAGTGTGAACACATAACATCTCATATACTCACAGCAGTGACCATCATCATTTAGTTCACTTAATTGTTGCCAACTTAGCAAATCTGCCGCAGGATTAAGCAACAAGAAAAAATACCAAAAAATACTTTCTAGTGAAATACAGTATTGTGCAAGTGTCTCATGCCTCCCGTTTTCTTTCTATTTCCATAGGAAAGACAGAGTCTGTACAGTTCTAACAGGCTTGGAAGTCAATATTTGGTATGACCACCTATATTCATCATCATAGACTGAACTCTCTTAGCTGATTCTTCTTTACGTCGTCTTCAGGAATAGTTCTCCAGACTTCTTGAGGGACATGACTGCCTTTAGTTCTGTTCTCTGTCAAGATGGAAGCACACTGCTTCAATGGGGTCCGGGCTCTGGGAAAGCCAATCCTTCACAGACAGTGTTTCATAGTGTGCTTTTCTATCCAGGTATGCTTTTACTGCACTGGCAGTGTGTTTGTGATCATTGCCATCCTGAAGCTGCCGGCAATCGGATGCTCTCCAAAAGGTACTGCATGGTGGACCAAAATCTGATGGTACTTTTCTGCATTTGTGCCACTGATTTTCAGTTCAGGTCCCGTGTAACTTGGCATACCTGAGCCTTTTCTGTTTCCTTCTTCACAGCCACTCTTCCACTGAGACCATTTCTGATGAGGCTTCAGTGAGTAGCAAATGGATCAACTGAAGGCCTCTAGGCATCTCTGAGGTCCTCTGTCAGGCCTTTGATAGACCCCCCCCCAATTCTTAAGATCACACTTTTTTTGTTCCTCCACTTGTCTAGTTTCCTCAAATTTTAAAGGACACACTTTACATCATGCTGAGATATGACAAGTATTTGGCCAGTAGTTCCTTTTGAATCACCATCATGTTGCAAAAATACTATGTCATTCCTGTCAGACTTATCTTTGGCAACGTTCACAGATTCAACGAACGAAACAGGAAAACATTTGTTTATGCATCAGGCTGCTACTAACAAAGTGTCTGAGGAAACAATGTAAAATTGTTTCTTTGCTAAGTTGTTTGTATAGACAACGCTGGCTCACAGGTGCCTTTTTTGTGCTTGACTGATTCATCGGTCAATGTTTTACAAACAAAAAGAAATCCTCTGTATATGATTAGGTACCAAAAATGGATTAAAAATGAGTGAAAAAGCAGCCGATGTCCAAAGAAAAGCTTTGAAGTATCTTCAGAAAGCCGGGAGAATTACTGCTCAAGACTGCTTAAAAAAAACAGAAAAAAATGACAAAAGAGTTTGGCTCCCTGGAAGTAAAATATAGAGAAAGGTGACTCAAGACTTCTGCACAACACTGAGAGTACATTTGTATGAGCTTAGATTTTGCACTCCGTCGCTACAGTCACACGTCTCAGTCTGTCTTCTGTGTCCGGTGAGTGACAGAGTAACTCGCAGCAGCACCCAGACATCAGACAGAGAGGGACAAATTATGGCAGGCAGCCCTAATAAAATCCTCTTTACAACAAAGCAGGGGTGGATTGTTTCAATACATTTCTCAACCCTGACAACGATCGGTCACTGAAACTGTCATGAAACCAAGCTGCCATCATGCTTCATGAAGACTAAAACTATAAAACATTTTAAAACCACCTTTGAAATGTACTAAAGTCGAGTAACTGTTCATTTAAAGGTTATTAAAGATTATATAGGATTATATATAATAAAGAAAAGGCTACTTTGGACTCAAAATACTGACATATGTGTATAAAAGTGTCAAGTCTTATACACAAAAATTGGAAGATGTGAACTTTATGAACAAATAAGTACATTTAAGACTACAGTAACTATATGAAGAATCGGGTCAAATAACACAAAGCTAGTGGAGGAAACCGCTTAAAGGAAACCGCATCGTTATCTCTAAGAAACTCAACACTCACCACACAGACTTCAGCTTGCTTGCAAGAGCACGCGGGGCTGACCAAGGTTTCTAACTGATCTCTGATTCGCTCATCATCATCCAGGACCTGAGCCAGCTTCTTCACAAAGTCCTGAGCCTTGCCAGGGTCTGGCAGGTTCCCTGTTCACACAGAAATTTCAGCATGTCACAGTGAAATCGATGTAAAATAGGGTGATAAGGTCACCCTGCGATCGCTTTTGTTCACTTTTCCCATTTGAAAGGACGTGCTGAATTCAGAGAGATGCCTTACTTGTGATCACCATGACTTTGGCAAACACAGCCTTGTTGGATGCTTCAGACTGAACACAAACAAACAAACAAACAAACAATTACAGAAAAAAAACCTTTTAGAAAGAAGTATAGTGGAGTTATTAAAGTGTGTGGTGTGCGTTAGTTACCTTGGGTTTTTTGATCAGGTCCAGCAGGTCTTTGACATGGTGTCTCAACAGATTCTGGCACTTCCACATCTCATTCAAAGCTCTGCAGGTGAAAGAAGCGAGGGACACAATGATGCGTTTGTCAGGCCTCCTTTAATACACATGTTGTTGCATAACAATTAAAAACAGACTTACTTAACAGCATTTGTGTCCAGGGTGGCATACAGGTAGTACAGACACTTCATTCTTTCAGTTGTTTCCAGGTTGTGAGGAACCATGTATTGGGCAAAAACCCGCTCCACCAGCAACCTGTACGTAGAGAGGGCAGATTTTAAGGAGAAAATTAAATAAATAATAATAAAAAAACATCCAGATTTTGTTATATGTTTGGGTGCGAGTGGTTAGTAATAGTTAATAGATCCTAGCCAGTACAGAAAGCAGCACCTGAAACTTTAACTAAAACCTACAAGAGAGATATGACATCACTGAGCATCTCTACACTGGTTACTGATTTGATTTAGTACTCTTACTAATGGCTCCTGGGAGCTTTACTTTACTGTAGACATTACTTCATTACTTATTTAAATTACCCCATTAGCCTGTGGGCAGCCAGAAACCCTCGACAAAACCCTGCTGGCAGCTCCTGGGTCAAGATTCAAGTCTAGACGGGACCGTGCCTTTAATGTCAGGGCACCTCAGCTCTCAAGGGCCTGACTTCACAGCTCAGACTCAAACTGCCATCAGCACATCGACTGATCCTGTAATACTTCTCTTTCACTCTTGATGCTATCCTTCTGTCACAAATCACCTTTGACCCTCCACCCACTCCACCCTGCCTGGACTGTCTTCTTCACCTCTCTCGTGCACCGTCTGCTGCTTTGGATGGCTGACCGCACATATTTAAACTCATCTACCTTCACTGTTTCTACTCCTTGCATCTTTCCGTCTCCCTCTCGTTCACACACGTGTATTCTGACTTCCTTCTACTGACTTTGATTCCTCTTTACTCCACATCATACCTCCACCTCTCCAGGGTCTCTTCCATCTACTCCCACTAAAGATCACAGAGTCATCGGCCACACCTCTTCACTGTCTCTCTGCCCTCACACATGTGCTGCACCATCATCACACACCTCATGGATACGTAAATTAATTAGTTCAAACATAAGCTCAAATGTCAACACTCGTCACAACAACAACAACAAAAAAAAAAAAACCCCCCAACCCTTTTCAGCCTTTATGAGCTGAAGTTTTAGAGTTTTTCGAGGGGAAACTGCTGAACCGACACAAGTAAGGCTGCGTGAGGTTCACACAACACACAATCATACGCTCCGACAACATTGCGCACTTTTCCTGTCGGCAGCTGAGTGGCTCCACTGCAGCAGAGGACACCTACACCCACAGAAAGTCCACAGAGATTTGAGTCCGGCGTCTCGTTCTCGTCCTCTCTCTTTTCTTTTACTCAATTTAGGCTTTAAAAACCCATCTCAGTTTGTCTCGTATCAGCTAATCTACTTCTAATTCAGCTGGTGACATTTTGCAGAATGATGCTGTCCGTGTTGAGTAAGTGTAGGTGGAGAGATGGAGAAACAATCACACACCATCAAAGTGATGCTGCTCAAAGAATAATAAAAAGTCCCACGCACATAACTCGCTTACAAAAATATTTGGGACTGCTTTACATTATGAGCCTCGGCAGAGTGACAGAATCGGTCTCTGTTCCTCCATACAGCTATGACACCGCGCTGATAAATACAGTGCAGAGAAAGGTGGATTTAAAAGGCTGATTTTAATGTTTCTGCTGGGAATAAACTTATTAGAGGTCATTTTCTACATTCAGTTAGTTATCCACAGAGCAGGAATTGTTCATCACAGTAAATTAAGATGCTAAAATGCACCACTACCAGCTTTTTCCTCCGCAATCACACAAAAGTTAAAAACTCCCAGGTACTAAATGAATATGTTTTGAACTTGTCATGAATTCACCGCAGCCGACAGAAAAACATGCACACAAACCTGTCATCAATGCTGTTCTGGTAGTAGATGTGCAGCAGCTTGTCTTTGATCCAGGAAATCTGTTTTGAGGCCTCCCTCCCGCCTTCTCCCTGCAGCGAGTACTTCCTGTAGATCGATGCAAGGCCCATCATGGCCTCCTTGCGCACGCGCCACTGACGGCAGATTAAAAAGAAAATGCTTCAATCGCACAACTAGTTAAAAACTACGATTTTAAACGGGCAGGTGCAGTGGCTGTAGTCCTAGCATCAAACAACAAAGCCTGCCTGATATAAAGCACATAAATACCGACAAAACAAGGACCAAAGCTAATCCTAATTAAACATGTTGCATTTCTTTTCTGGGCAGTGAATTAGAGCCAGATGCAGGTTTGGCATAAAGTGCTCCCTCACCAGACATCACTGGTGTGGAGGTGTCCGACTGAATTCACCTATTATAGACCCTCATTTCCAAATAAATATTACAATACATTAATTCAATATATGACAAAATAGACTGATGTGATTGTTTACTGCCATTTAAGCCAAACATGTACCAGGAAAAAGATCAATAAACAAATTATAAATGTTACCATTAGCTCAATAAACCCAGAACAAACAACAACAACAACAACAACAGTGTAACTATATCTGAAACAATCTGATAAATCATCATCATTATCGACC
Organism: Etia nguti; assembly: GCA_015106755.1. Classification (NCBI taxonomy): domain Eukaryota; kingdom Metazoa; phylum Chordata; class Actinopteri; order Cichliformes; family Cichlidae; genus Etia; species Etia nguti. The sequence continues at coordinate 59,963 of VUQG01019186.1, read as the reverse complement.
AGGATTTTAAAAACACGACTTACTCTCTTGTCCAAAGTCCTCTCCTTTACATAATTGAGCAGTGCATCGTTGACTAGAGACAAATCCTTCTTGGCAGCTGTTACTATAGAGACAATGACATCATGGCGAATGGCCTCCTCTGGGTCATGTGATCTGACCCTCAAGTATTCTGGGAAAGGAAACAGGAACAAATGAGTGGGACGTGAGAGGACTGGCTACCTCGAACGCAAAGAAACCACCAGGCAGCCGCTTCTCATTTCATGTCGAGCACACACTCGAGCGGCCTTCATGCAGATGCAGTTCTCAGCACACAAAAGCATGAAAGTGTCTGTGTGTTTTTACCTGTGAGGTCTTTGGCCAGGTCTGGGTGGTTCATCAGACAGTGACTGGCGAATTTGACACACTCCAATCTGATAGGCACGTGGATGTCATTAAACCTTTTTTGATAAAATAAAAACTGACGTTAATGTTGGTGACTTTAAAAGGTGGCTCGTATATGAACACAGATCTAAGAAGACAGCGTCTCATGTGGGTAACACAACATACATCAACAAGCTCAATGAAGTGGAATGAAAAAGGATTTTTTGGGGGGGGGTCATACTTTATATTACACTCTCAGTCACATGACTCCCGCCAAACACTCCCACTTATTTTGAACACGCAGTAAAATTCAGGTAAATTGGGGCAGAATACGTCTAACTAAGTCAGATAAGCTAGCTAAGCTGCATTGTTTTGACGGGGTTGAACACTGTAAAACTAATGAGATACAAATTACAGCCCAGACTCTCTGTGGATTAACAGCAGCATGTAATCTGTTTAACTGCCTACAGAAAGGCTTCACCAGACTCTCCCAATGGGTTTAAGGGATATATTAAGGTGAAAAAACTCACTTCTGGTGTGTGACGTGCTCAGTGTCACACACATCCTGGTATAAGAGAACCCAGTAGATTCAATTTTATTTCTCTTGGCAAGAGCAGGAAACTGTAGATATGCTGCATGTAAGCAGTCTACTGCTAACGTTAGCGTCTGTTTGTTTCTGTCCTACTCTGTGCTCTCATCTACTCTATTTTAATACATTTTATGAACCATTAAAGGGCAGGTTCACCCATAATTCCACACCTGAAAACTGCTTGATCAGCTGCAGGAAGTATTCTCACTCTTCCCTTTGTTCTCTGCAAGACTTGATTTTATAATACAACTGTACGACTGCTCAACGCAACACCATGACATGCGTACATTAATGACTAGCACAGTTCTATTTTTCTCATTTATTTAAATGATCTATTGCCTCATGTTCACACCCGTTTCTCCATCTGTCTTTGTTTTGATCATCTCTCCAGCCTATGGCCCACAGATCGCTGTGTTTTATCACACAGGATGTGTGTGGAATTTATGTAATAAAGATCAGAAAGTGAAGAATCCAGTGTAACCACAAACAAAATATATATAGTTTTAATTTGGTATATAATATAGTATTAATCCAAAAGTGAACCAACCAATTGATAATAAATGCAAGCTGAAAAGAAAAGATGATTTTTTTGGACAAAGTTATCTATCAAAATGATCCATCACGATTATAGACACATTTGTCAGATCCACAACACTGAATCCCACCTGCCCAGGTAACACTGCCAGAGTGGTTTGTTCTGCGCAGCCAACTCAGAGTCCTTGGCTCCAAACATCTTAGCCAGCAGCTTCACCACCTGCAGCCTCTCATCATTATCATTACTCTGCAGAGACGAGCGGGGAAAGAGAAAGAGACGGGGAGAGAAATGATGCACCAAAATTGGCTGCGTCGATTGGAACGAGGTGCCAAGTCATTTACATTAACTACACGGGAAACATTACCATTTTCATAACAGACAATGGCAGTACTTTCTTTGGTATCAATCTTGTTTGCGAATCAGCAGCAAGACAAAGGGAGACGAGGAAGGAAGAGGGAAGGGGTGAGCGTGAAAGAAAGACAAAAGCGCAATAGGGGGAGGAAAGAGGAAAGAAAGAGCGAGAGATAAAAAGATGAAAAGAGCGCGAGTGAGAGAAAGGCAAAGGGTGAGCGAGCATCAGAAAGCGAGAGAGAGAGCGAGAGGTTCTAGTCTAAAGCAGAGAGATTTTATCACAGCTATTATTTTGAGGAGACAGCAGTGATCCTCACTCCCTATGAACAGTTAATGAGCGTTATCCATCAGCGGGATGCCTTTATGAGACACTGCAGAGGCAACATTATGCCGACTGGCTGACTGCTTTATCTTTCTAATATGAATCAACAAACCTGCAGAGAAAGTGAACATGTGCAGTTCTGTGTGTAATGGCTCCAAGAATGAAGGCTTTTGCAGTTTGGCTGAACTTACAATATCAATACTTATTGAAGCACTGCTGCTTAATCTACAACTACTACTAATATCACAATGCAGCTGCATTAAAAATATTAAATTCTGGTAAATATCATAATATTATGCAAAACAACTACACAGGTAAAGATAAAAAAAAACTAAATGTGTGGTTTTTTGTGTGTGTGTGGTTTTTTTCCTATACCTTGAGCTTGAACTCCAGCTGCGGCAGCACTGAGAGCAGCAGGTGGCTGTCTATGTTGTAAAGCTCCAAGATGAGATCAAAAACATGCTCAGACAGATCGCTGACTGAGGTCTTTCCAAGCATCAGCACCTGGTTGAAAAACTGATGCAGACGACAGAGCAGGAGGAGTAAAGATTACTGATGAAACTCCTACATGATTGCACGACTCAAACTCGGACTGCGTTAGTGGAGAGAGGAGCAAGCACGCATGTGCAAGACCACAAATCATCTTAAGTATCTGAGATCCATCACAGAACAGCTACTGAAGCTGGGAGGGATTCAGTATATTAACCAAGGATGTGTAAACCGCGTGGATTAGGAGGCATTAGAAGTTTGGCGTAATGTTCACCATAACACTTAGCTTCATTAGCACAGATATGAAACTCCTACAGCACAGAAACATTTCAAGCATGGCAGGCTGTGCTTTAAGTAGAGTTAATATCACATTCTTCATATCACACTACACGCCACCAACTTCAGAGCCACAGTTACACCTCTGAAAGTGTCACTTTTGAGTGTTGTGACTGTTAACAGGTTTAAATATGACTAAGTCTCCTGTGTTAAATGAGGTAAAGGATTAAAATAGCACTATAAATAAGAGTGTCAAAGATTTAATCTTACATTGGTGATGTAGGGTTCAATAGCCTGGGCAGTCCTCTTCAGCAGAGCTTTGGCCAGGTCATATGCTTGTTTATTCAAATTCTGGATAACAACAACAACAACAAAAACAAATCGGTGAATAAAACAGCAAATCACAGCAATGTTCAGAGATATGACTGTGAAAAATGAGGGTGTAGTCCATCATCTCTCGTCTGAATGCCATTTGGATAGTTTGGGAGCAGATGTCCACACATTCTTGTGGACCAGTGCTTAAGCTGCTTTACCTCTTCTCACCTGCAGGGGTCTCACTGAATTAGAGAGTATGGAAAATCATCTTGGCCTCAGTCTAGTGAACATTTCAATTCATTTTTTAAGGCTTTCCTTTACCAAGCCGGTTCTACTTGAACCATCTTTCGTGGCGGTACGACAAGCGCGTCACTGAGACAGTTAAACAATGCGCATCTGCACTTCACCCAACATACCTTGTGCGCAGGCACTAGATTAACCAACACGGTGTCCAGCAGCTCCTGCGATACGGTGTCTCCCTCACAGATGATGGAGCTCATCAGATCCACCATATGCATGTGCACTTTCTGGTTGTGCCCGTTGCTAGGGAAACAATGCACAAAAGTTCAAAGATTAAGGAAGGAATCTTTGTATAACTGATGTGACTTGTTTTTTTTCTTGCAAAACCTCTCATTTCAAAAAGTAACCTTCCTAACAAACAAAACACTTTGTGTCTTTGAAGATGCATCGCTCACACAAAGGGTGGGTAAACCTGCTCATAATGATCTGCACTACAGTAGGGCGCCAAAGCTTATTAGCTAAATTTAAATGTGATTGACTGTCTTCCTTAACAGCACCAAGGATTACCAGTCTCATTATGTCGCACTCCCTGGAAACACCACTTCCACACATATTGACACCATCTCACCAACACCCGCTGGATCACTGAAAATATGTTAAATGGAAAGCAGGCTTCTTTAGATTCTTTCAATGCAGTAAATAAATAGAAATGTTTTTAAAAAGCACCGTGTTGGCACAACCTTGACACAGACAACCACAATTTCTCTCCAGTGGCAAAGAGCCAGATTCTGTACTGCAGAATTCAGCCCTGGAGGTTGTGTTCAGCACAGTAAAATTGAGAGGTGGTGGTGGGGGTTAGAAGAAAAAAAGAAGAGAGGCGAGAGGGCAATCACTTAAAAACAACTGTACCGCTACTGTGCATTTTTACGATGCAGCAGCAAAGACAGTTTTCAGGTGTTTGAATCACAGCAGCTTAGCGCTGTCATTAAGGACTGCAGCAAGGCAAAAAAAATAAAGGAAGGAATTAGAAAAAAGAAAAATCTGGGCACAGACAAACATGCAATACACCATGAAAACCAAGGTGGGTGGCTGTGACTTATAAATAGGGACTCACTTGATGACCTGGAAGAGAGTTCTGTAGAGCTGGGTGAAAATCTCGTTGCTGTCTTCAAGCTCAAAGCAAATATTGTAGGATTTCACCCATGCGATGTTCTGGGAAAAAAAGAAAAAGAGGCAGCAAGATATATATGAAAATATTCATGCAGGACAGCTGTGTTTTCTTGTTAAGTGGTTAAAACACTTATAGCCTTCAAAGTTGATATGGTGACAAAATTCAGCTCTTATGAATGAGCATCAGCTCAGTGAAGTGTGCATGCGTCCATCTGCTGAATGCTGCTTCCCCCTTTAATTCAATTTTATTTATCTAGCACCAAATCACAGCAGCAGTCTTCTCAAGATGCTTTAAACTGTCTCACAGAGATAAAGCCCAACAATCAAAAAGCACCCTTTGAGCAAGCACTTGGCAACAGCAGGAAGGGGAAAAATCCCTTTTAACAGGAAGAAACCTCTGAGAGAACCAGGCTCAAGGAGGAGCAGCAATCTGCCGTGACTGGTTTACCTTCATTTCTGGTCTCTACCAACCTCTGAAGCCCTTTAACAGTTAAAAGCTCCAATAAGTGTCTCCCATTAAGTTCACTGCCCATCTTCCGACTGGGTTGAGCTGGAGTCTGGTGCTAACTGGGTGCTAGGGGGTTGGGTACTATAATATTATGCACGTTCCAAAACCTAATAGACAAGTACAAACAAAAAAATATTGACAAGTGCTCATACAAAAAGTGTTACTCTCACTATTTACCCATAAACATACATTGTATGGACAAAAGTAGTGGGCCACATGTATATAACATCTACAGGAGCTTCATAGATTAACAGAATGTGGGCCCAATCCATCTGTCCTTATCATGTAGCTGGTAGAATCTTCCTCTATGGAAGGCTACTTCTACTGTCAATCTAACACATTTGCAGTTGTTGTTTGTTTACAGTCTGTTCTCTCCATCATTGCAGACTTTTCAAAACTCAGATTGCTTTACAAAATTTAATGGAAATGCATCTTGATGCAATACATGCAAAATGGTAGTTTAACATAAGCAGCCTAACACCAAGAGACTTACAAATAAAGCACTCTTGAAACAATAAGGGGAGCAAGTCTGACTGCTTTAGAAGTGCCTACTGTACCGGGTACAGTAATACGTGCAAGCTTATGCTGATGGGACTTGCTAAACAAGAGGGAAAAAACAAACAAACAAACAAACAAACAAAAACAGCAGCTATAAATGTGATCATTTCCACCTTCAGCTGAGGTAACATTCACTCTTGTTTTTAAAATAAGCCTGGGGGTATTCAGCCGCGACACCGTGCACAGGCAGCAGGCACCTCTTCAGAGGACTGAAATCGGACACTAAAATAAAACTCGTGCTCAGTCTCAACAGTTAAGGAGAAATGAGACCAGAGGAAACAGTATTTCAGGGCAGTGACCAAGTTTAATGATAAAGCAGATCAATAATGGCCAGTGCAAGGGCTTCAGTGTATTAGGGCTGCATGGCTCTGCATCTGGCTTGCTCTGATACACACTGCAGAAAGCACTGAGATAGCACGACAGTGGAGAAAGCAAATGTTGAGAAAGAGTGAGAAATTGTTCTTCCAAAGCCAACAACTACTCCGTATGCTGTTAGCACAATTAAAACCTTTGCAGTTCAAAAGCAACTCAAGTCCTTCATTAAGCCACCAATTTAACATGCTTAAACATGTAGAAGAGTGACCTTTTCCACTACTCCCACTCTCCACTGATATGTTTTACATATCCACAGCATGCTTTGTAAGGATAAGATATATTCTTTAAAGCTAGTTAATATGAACTTAGCCTGCTTTGAAGTTATTGTGAGCTGAGCTGACTGCAGTAGAGGAAGATTACCAATCATCATCACAACTGCTTAATATGAGGCTGAGATGAGCTCACAGTGATCTTGACCATCAAATTTTAATCAGTTCATACATTAGGGCTGTGCCATATCATACCATCTGTTATAGTAAGGTACAGGTATTTCAAGTGATATAAAAATGTCATTGCCATGTGTGCATTTTACAACACAACAAGCCCAGGCATGTCTGAGAGCGAGAGTTGTGTGTCAGCCTCTGATCTAGTACCTAAAAAGAAAGCTCGACAATGCACAATGCTTTGTAAAATATGCAAGAGTACTGTTCCCTCTGAAGGTGGAACATCGAACTTGTTTCACAGCTTGAGGCTAAAAACACACCGCCGAGTACACCAGGCTACGGAGGAGGAGATACTAACAGCTGGTGACGTGTGACCCAAAGGTAAACAGACAACTCCACCGAGCCTCACTGGAGCACTTGCTAGCTGCGCTCCGTATGACAGGAAGAGCAAACAGTGGATGGAAATTACTGATGCGGCTACACGGTGGCAAAGCAGGGCTTTAAGTATTTGGTTAAAAAGACTGAGCCAAGTTACAACATCCCAAGTATTTTCCAGTTTTATCACGTGACAGTATTGTGCAGGCTGTTAAAGTGCTTCAAGGCTCAATTACTTTAATTATTGTTAAACTGAAGTGTTAAGGAATTATTTTATACTTTCAAAATTTCCGGCAAAAACATTACCTACGTAAACTATATCTCTCACAACTATCACGAACACTTGTTCTTAGTTTAAGCATGTACAACCCTTGCCCGCCCGCCCGCCCCCAAAATATAATAGGTGTAGTTCCAGCTATTAAAACTTTGTATTATATGCTCCCACAACACATCATTTGGATTTCACTGTCGCTGTGTTAACCACAAAACAATAACCATTAAAAAAAACAAAACAAAAAAAACAACTCATTAAACTGGCAAGATTTCCCCCATCTTCAAACTGCCCATTTATGCCCCAGTTATAACTGCAGCTTTAATTACAATCCTAATAATCATTAAGTTGCAGACAAAAGACAATGACTTGCAATTAAAAGCAGTTTGTCTCTTTCATTTTGTGGGGAAATTGCTTCTTGGCACAAACTCATAATTTAATGAAAAACACACACACACACACAGCAAAGTGAACCACACAAGCAGGAAGACTGAGAAACAAAACAAACCATTAATAAGGGAAAAATCAAATCAAATCAGAATGAGATTCTTCAAAGAGCTTCCAAAAATGCAAAAGAAGTAACCAGTATCCAAGTGGCTATTCCTGACAGTTCTGTGAAGTACAAGCGCTCCATTGTACCAACCAGGTGTACACCTCTTGGTATTTAATGTCACAACAAACAACTCCACACACACTCCTGCTGTTGCAATAAAGAGCCAGGACAGCACAACCACACCACAAAATGAAACTTTGATCAAAATACAGCGAGGAGTTGGGATCAAATTCAAATTAGTGTCCCCAAACCACCAGCGCTACATGTTAGCCATAAAAGCTCAGTCACGCACCTCCAGCAGGTAGAAGTATCTGTTGAACTGTGCGCTTTTAGTGTCCTCCAGGCCTTTGAGTTGTCTGGTGATGAACATGAAAATGTCCTAGACAAAACAAAAACACGCATGCAGTGAATCCTTCATGTGAGCAGCTGTAGTAAGCAGCAAAATTCAGGCATGATCAAAGAATTACAATAAAGTTAATTTAAATACATTGAAAATGTTCAAACTGTTAACAAAGGACACCTGCAGAGATGTCCATATAACACACACTGAAATTTAAAGAAGTCACATCTGCAGCTGAATGCATTTTCAAATTTCAAGTACACCTGTTGACTGAATATATCAATTTGTCCAATTAGCATTAAATGAATCCTCTAGAGAAGCAGAAGCAGGGTTGACTAATTAAAGCAGTAACTCTAACAGGAGAGAGTGAAGTAATTTCGATAGATTTAGCTTAAGCTACCGAAGAAAATATTAATCACCCTACCTTTAGTTTGTCTGGGGAAGTGTAGGGGGCCTCTGGGGCATAAATCCTGAATATGTCTGCCAGACAGCAGGCCACCAACAGACGCACATCTTTATCTGGGTGTTTGAGAAAGAAGTCTGAGGCCAGGTGGAGGGCCAGGTTCAGGTAGAGCTCCTTCTCTTCCTCAGAGTCCTGGTCCATGTCCATGAAGGTCTTCACAACCATCTAGAAAAGAGATGGGGTATTTTACATGGGGGAAGGCAAGTCCCTGAGGTTAGTGGCTGAGCAAGGGGTGAAACAATCATCACTTCAAGACAATGAGGTTTAAAATCGGTTTATTCAGGTACACCAAGAAAAGTGAAAAGATGACTGTTCTTTCACCGATATATCAGCAATATTCCTCAATATAAGACCACTCCAAAAACTACTACTGAAGCAGTAATGACCAATCTGACACTGACCTTGAGCCTTCGGACCATTTCCTCCTTGGAGATTTTGTCAGAGATCTCCTTGACCCCCGGGGGGTAGGTCACCTTCCCGTCTGTGGCTCGAGCTTTAGAGTGAGCCATCCTCTTTAGCTCTTCACTGCCTGTGGAGGGAGACAAGAGCATTAATTACAAACACAAGAGCAGCAATACTGGTCTGACAGAGAGCAAAGGAAGAGAGTCAAACCCCAGAACCTTGAAAACTTGCTGAATCTTGATTTGAGAAGAAAAAAAAAAAAAAGCATGAAAAGGCACAATGTTAACTTCTTGAGACCCACCGGAATTTTTTTTTAATTCTTTAAAGCTTCTAAAGCAGCCTGAAAGAGAGCAACCTCTGAAATATTCAGCGAGATATTCACAGCACAGCAATAGCTTCCTACAAGCTGTGTCCAGGATGAAATTGCTGCATTCAGAGGGCATGGCTGATTTTTTTTTCCTTTCCTGCGAGCTTCTGCTACCATTGTGCTCCACATTTCATTACCACAGCCACAAGCATTTCAAGGATTTACACCCAGTTTGCGTTTTAGGGCATTCACATGATACAAAATGTTCTTTGACGTCCAATTTAGTGCACTGCTCTTAACCAGATAATACATGCTGCACCTTACAAACAACTAAATAAACCATTCCCACTATTGCTTTTCCCCCCCATTAATGACATTAAAAGCGGCAGAAATGTGTGCACCCAGTAAGAAGAATTTACTCTCCACCTAAAGCCTGAATTGTCAGACAAACTAAAGCCCGGCTTACAGTTTATGAATATACCAAGAGCTTGAATGAGCTGAGGGGTGCACTATGAAATCATTTTGACATAGCTAGGCTTTCTTTGTGTTAGCTGGCTTAACAAAATCCCAGTCAGAGATAACAGGTATCACAGCAGCAGTTATCGGCTTTCTTTGTTAACCCGGGATTTCTGCTTCAGGCTCCGTGTGCGCTCAGACAAAAAGAGGCATGATTTAACTCTTCTTCTGCACAAAATGGATTAACTGAGTGCAGCCTACTTCAGTCAGAGACATTATCAGAGGAACATGTGATAGAGATCTACAAAAAAAAAAAAATGTTACTGCAGTAGCCAACAGTGGCAAATATGGAAAGAGAGCTGCAGAAAATAGTTAATCTTTTAAGCAGAGATCTGTATGCCCCCCCCCCCACTTGGTGCACTCTGAGTGCTCTCAGGCTTTAAAATGAATGCATTTAAACATCAGTCCATTCAGTTCTGACACGGTACCACAGTTTAATAACAGAGAAGATTGAAATCAAATTAGTTTTTAGTCAGATCAAAGTAAAATTAATTTTACAGATTGAATATTCTTGGTGATACAAATGAACTGATTAATTTTCTCATTTGTGGGCATTACAGCAGTTTAAAAAAAAAAAAAAAAGACTTGACAGCTCTTTAGGATCACGAACAACCGAATGCATGTACACCGCTGTGAATAAGAGGTGCATTTTGATCACTTGTGACTTATCCTCTGCAGCATTAGTGTGACATGACCCAACAGTTTGCATATATAAAATGTTGTTTAACAGTGAATGGCATTTAAGAGTTTAGCTCACAGGTTAAGCAGCTGACCACATACTGCAAGCCTACACAGCATACAGCAGCCTGGGCTCAAGTCCGACCTGATGGTCCTCGCTGCCCGTTTTCTGCCTCCTCTTTACTGCCCTGTCTAATAAAGTCAAAAGTCTGTTACACAATTACTTAAAAATGGTACTCCACATGATTTCAACTCTTGACGTAACCTGCTTTGGGCCAGGTTTTTCCAGCAAGGCAAAAAGCGAGTCATCTGTAATGCTGAGAACTCAAACTTTAAGCTCAACATACCTCGCTGACTCATTAATTTAGCTTTGCAGTGCTCCCCTCTGGGCACTTCATGATGCTCAGTTCTTGTTGTTCTAGCCTCTGCTACAACACTAATAGCTATAGAGAAAAAAAGTGTACATGTGAGAGTACATTGGCATGATTTAGCCAACCCTAATTAGTGGTAATAAGGGTAATAAGTCATAACATCTGCCTTGTTCTTTATAATCTTTGCAGGCTGTTTTTTAAAAACATGTTTTGGCTCAAAGGGAACAGCAGGCTGACATTAACTAACAAAATGTCTGCAGCTCTTGTAGCTTTTGCACAATGTTTAGGCCTAGTGAGCTGCTTGGTTTAAATATATCAAAACCCTGATATTAGAAACTAGAATCCAAGACATGGCAGCGTTCCTCGGTTACAGCTCAGAAATGCTGCTATTAACCAAAGCAGTAATTTTCTCCAGACTCACGTCTTGCTCTATTTTCATGTCAGTTTTCTATCCGTTAACATAACTTCACAAAAACAGCTAACAATGCAGACATGTAAAAATATTTAATAGATGAAGCAGATTAATGTGAATGTCGGTACTTAGCCAAAGATCGTGAGTGCACAGACTCATTTTGCAGTCGTTTATTTTTCCCCAATTCAATTCAATTTCCAGAGAACCATCAGAACATAACGTCCCCTCAGGATAGCAAGATGGTAAATTGTTGCATTACATGTGATAGGGAGCAATTTATAATTTGCTATGCTGTCGAAAGACATGTCGACTAAAAAGAGCCAGTATTCCAAGAGTCATATATTGGGTTTCTCAACAACAAAACAAGCAATCTGAAGACACTTCCCTTGACTCTATGTAACTCTGGTGGGCCATCTTTTATATATAATTATAATTTATATACATCTCATTGTTGCCTCATAATTTTAGCTATTTAAAATAAAATGAATCAAAATCAAACTTGCACATAATCAGTAATGAAATCAGATCAGATGGCCATTTAAATAATGCAATCAAGTTTCAGAGCGAGTGATAATGATTACCTTTGTGAGTCATATACAAAAAGCACACTGTAAAAGTGTCAGTGTTAACACACGCAGGTTAGATGTTCTAGCTTGACATTTCTCTGCAGCTTGTGAGGACTTTAGCGGCGGTTATGATAATCAGCAGAGCCGTTAGCTGTTCGCTGTCGTGTACTGTGTCTCTGTGGAGGAGTTTGTTTGTTAATTTTCTCAGACTCTCCCACATCTCATAATGAAATTTAGCTCCCTACTTGGGGATGGGATTACTTTGTGTCATGCCCAAGTATCCGCCCCGTTCCGACTCGCCCGCTGGCGTGCACTCACACTGTGCTTAATGATCTGGGTATGCTCCAGTTTGTCTCGGCACCTAAACTCCTCACACAAACTCACTGTCGCTTTCAGTCCTAAACAATGACATTCATGATCTTCTGCATTTTCAGGTTTAATGGGGCACTTTTGAATGTAGTGACAGACCGTCCTCTCACATGGTTTATAGATCTGTCAACATGGCAAGGCAGCTGTCCCTGAGGAAGCTTTGGAGTTCCATACTTTGGAGCAGTTAGGGCATCACACCACACTACTATGGAGATGTATAACCTCTTCAAGCAGGCCAAAGCATGCTGGACAAAAAAAAAAAAATCTGAGAGCATCACCGAAAGTGACATCACATGCCGTGGAGCACACAGCCCTCATGCACGTCATGGGGCTTTCAGTTTTTGCAACCTTGCATCTGTGGCATCACCAAACTGAAGGAATGAGTGTGTGATTGTCAGTTTTTAAGAACCATTTTAATGATTCATCAGAGCAAAAGATTTCCAGATTATTCCAAGGGAGATGTTGGAACAGCCTGAAAAGACAAGATTTAGTGGGAAAGATAGAAAGAAAAAAACCCCAAAAGACTTTTGTACTCCAGTAGTAACACTGATGTGTAGGTTTATTCTGAGTGGTGACACCTCTACCGTTCAGGAAAATACTGCAGCCAGCCCAGTATGCCCTCACTGGCAGTATAAATGATGACATCACTACTTGTGTGCACAATGACCACTGCAGCGACCATAATGAGCCCTTAAGCAGTCACACAAAAGTGGTCATTAACTCAATAAGTCAACCAACAGGTAAGCAGGTTAGATCTCCAGCATAACTTACCATTGCAATGCACCCCACTAAGAATAAGACTCTTAATCACCTAATCATACTGAAAACACAGGGTAAAAGCCTGACAGTGCCTGGATAAATTCAAATCTTTCTTCATAGCAAAGGGCTCTGATGTAGTCAGGATACGTTAACATAGCAAAAAACCCATGTGCACTTAGTAGTTGTTAAAATGTTACCTGATTTAATGAGTACTCAGACCACACCATAGATCTTGGCCTTCATTTTGCTCACTGTCACTTCCACACTATGATGCTATCCTATAAACAAAATCTGTCCACAGACAGACAGATATGGACACCAGCCAAAGACACATGAGACACACTTCAAACCCATTGTGAGGTCACCTTAGGACAGCAAATCATTTTGCTTTCATTTCAGGATATGCAGTCACACGCTGCTAACTTGACTGGCATATTGGACATGTAGTGTCAGGTCATGCAAGCCTAGAGACCAGTCTACAACCACCTGACAACCACTGGTCATGAAGGAAAGAAAAATTGAGTATTCCACAACTGGTGAAAACCACCTTGCTGCTTTGGTTCCTAGCTGATTGCTGCTGTCACTCGTAGTTTGCACAGAACACGCCAGCTTGTCTGCAATCACTCGCCAGCTACTCCCCCAGTAGCAGTGATAATGTGAAAATTGCCAAAACTGAGACAGTTTGCCTTCAAAGTAAAAACCAGGCCTTTTTAAAACTTGCTGACTGCCGTGCTGAGACAAGTTTTACTCTGAAGGCAAATGCAGATTTCGTCACAAGTTTACTACTGCTCGGCTAGCACGTTTGCAGAGATTTTTGGTGCAGCATCTTCTTTGTAACCAATTTCACCCAATGACAGCCAGCAACATCTAGGAATTACTCACCAACCGCCAATATGACAGACAGCTCTCAAGCAATGTGTGCATGACATCATGTGAGAAACTGCTATACGACTGCAGAAACCCTGACTAAGGTTGGGTATTCTGGAAAAAGGGATCATATCCCAATCTTAGTTTCTGCAATCCTGTGGTTAGATGTGCATATAGATCTCTATTAAATTCAATTTTATTTATATAGCAACAAATTACAACAACAGGCACTTTAAACTGTAAGGTAAATACCCTACAATAATATCTATTATTAGCTCTACAATATCACATCTGCTCAAAAGTAAAAACTCAACTCACAAACCCCAGTATCCTACTTGGAGCTTTCAAAATATAACCTTTCAATATAATTGGAAGGTTGGTGATTCGATCCCTGGCTGCTCCAGCCTGCATGCCAAAGTATCCTTGGGCAAGCTACTGAACCTCAAGTTGCTCTCTCATGCGCTCATCGGAGTGTGAATGTGTGAAAGTGCTAGACAGAAAGCACTTAAGCTTAGTAAAAAAAAAAAGGGCTTGTATAAATGAGTGTGAATGGGTGAATTAGGAAAGTTGTATGAAGTGCTTTGAGTGCACAAGTAGAAAAGAAAAGCGCTATAGAACAAACCAGTCCATTTACCATAACAGATATAGTACCTTTTAGTGAGGAAATCTGTACGATTCCTTTGGAAAGTGCACAAAATGCCAAACCGAGATCATCCTCATCCAACTGCTCACTTCAACTTCCCTGATACGCATATGTTAGGCTGCCTGATCCACAGTTCAGACCAGGCAGCATGAAATGTAGTCAAATTTTTTACTTGGCTGTAATATTATCTGCTTTTGCTTGTTAAGAAAAAAAAATGACGTAGTTGTTTTATTCAATACAACTACATAACAAATACAACTTAAAAAAAAAAAAAAAAAAAACACAAAAA
>VUQG01019186.1:0-45291 GCA_015106755.1 Etia nguti | reverse complement strand
AGTTTTTTTATTAAAAAAAAAAAAATAACAAATACAACTTAAAAAAAAAAAAAAAAACACCACTGCAAATATGCAGCTATAAGAAGCACTGAAAAATGAACAGATGATTTTCTTCTCTCACGACTGAGCCATTTGTTCCTTCAATTTCAGCTACTTTTAACCCCGAAAGAAAAACTGATTTATGAAGTGGTCCCGGTCAGTGGGTCTGTCGTCTGACAAAAGCGCTTGATTTAGAGACGAGACTCCAAAACCTAGTTATGAATCACAACCAAACAATTTTCTGTAGCTGTAGTTGAGCTTTTACACACACACACACACACACACACACACACACAGGCAAGCTGCCAAATTGTTTGATTCTGACCTTCTTTTCCACCCACAGCTGCTGCCAAATTTGAGTCCATCCCTCTCTCATTCTGCCACACTGATACACAGTTGAGCTCTGGCAGCCAATCACAGCAGAATATTTCTCAACCTAGGGAGGCTGCGTGGGTACCATCCACCAGGGAACCAGCACTAAATAATCACAAAGGGGCAAGCTGTCCCATACACAACCTCCTGAACATGAGCTACTTTCAGCTTATTACTGGTTTATCACAGTCAAAACACATTTATCCCCCCACCGAGAGGTCCCCCCCATTAGTGGCTTCTGCTCTTCCCACTTTTGCCTTTTAAAGGCAGCTGCCAGCAGAAATGTGAGAACTTCCCATTCTTCGAACCTAATTCGAACTCTGACAGAGACATCCTTGATTTCACCCCCCCCCCATATGGGTGATCACAGGGATGAGGGTCAATGTCAGCAAATAGAAGGAATCGGACACCGGCCAGCTTTAGGGGCGAACTCGTCGACCTCTTCATGGACACTCTCACAAAAACAAAGCAATGGAAACTGGCTGAAGAAGGGAAACACTGTCAAAGAGTTGAGCTTTTCCTCAGATGAAATGAAATGGACAAGTGAAGGCTGAATCACATGTCTACGGGCATTAGGCAGCACACACATCATTACTCTTCTGTATCCATTCACCACAAGGCAACCATCAAAGAGAAACAAACTGAAAATCTTGGTTTTGAAGAGGAACAGCTTGACTAAACATAATTCAGCTCAGTTTACAATTCAGTTAATGCTTAAAGGAGCGCAGCCTGCATTTGATTTTTTTTAAATAGGGCCAAATTATCTCTTGAAGAAGTGCAAAAAGGCTCCTGATAAATGAGTTCTGCCTGTAGCATTACTTTATTTGCAATTCGCACCAAGAATGAATACATTAAAATCCAATTTGGGATTTTTAATTGTGTTATTTTTTAGAGGATTTAAAAAAAATATATATTTTTTTTTTGTGTCTGTGTGTGTGCATGGAGAGAAATCCAAATGAAACAAATATCTAGCCCAGCGTTACATGGCTATATAATCAGATATTTTAGACTTTTTACAACCTTTAATCCGCTCATCAAAACGCAATGCTGATGATGGAGATTTAAGAACAATAGCAATAATAAAATTAAAAAATATATACAAAGATTATATTTTTTCATATACATATATAGACTGATAGCTGTCACATCAGATGCCCTACAGCTCTCTGCAAGTGACTTGGCTGCAAAAATATGTCCTTGTTGATCGTACGCTACTTTTTCACCTCAAAAGCTTCTATTTATGTTCATATTTTCATTGTCGCGCAAACTCGTTAAGAAAAAGTCTTTAAAATCTCAAGAAGCCTTAAATACACAATTACCGCTACAGGATCATGTCTCTGCAATTAAAAAAAAAAAAAAAATAGGAATGCGCCTTGAACTAAAAGCCCGCAATAATGAGCGTCACAACGAAAATACTACGAAAATAGTTAGGCTAATAATTTATTCTCAAGGCCGATTTCACGTGGGTGAGTTATTACACAGTCAGGAAACTGTTCGCGAATAGAGGGTATTGTTATTGGTACAGCAGCGTGTTCAGGCCAGGCTGCCTTATTGCTGTTATGTTGACTGTGGCTAATCCATCTAGCTGCTGTTAGCTCGCTGGTATCCACGCTAGCGACTAGCTTGCCCGAGCTAGCGTTAGCAGCAGAGCAATCTCAGTGACAGAGGGCGGACTGAGAGTAACGCTGCACCGAACAAAACACACCGGCTAACTACCGTTATATCCATATCAATATCCCGAGCCCTCTCACACAACCAAGCCGACCCCCACTGTCTGTTCGTGCTGCGGGGAGCCCAGTCAGCAGACTACTATTTTACTAGCTAACAATTTTTTTGTTCCGCCGCAAGACCAGGTCAACCAGCGCTGTGAATCGGACAAGGCTGCCGAGAACACAGGCGAGCGAGGCGGGCTCTGCTCCGCCTTTTTTAGCGCTGGAAACCCAGGAGCTCCGCGAATACATCCCGGATCACACCGACCCTGTGGCAACGACGTCCGAAAATATCGCTGCTTTTCAATCAAAACGATTCGCTTCTTTGTGCATTTTCTTACCTGTTACGGTGAATTGTGATAAATCGTGTCCTCCTCTGCAGCTCTCTTCCCCCTCCTAGCTCCAAAATGGCGCCAATATGTATAGATTCAGTGCCCGTGGGTAAAAACCATCGATGGGTGCGTAGCGCCACCTATAGAGCGAGTCCGGGTACTTCTGCTGAGCCCTTCACGTGACGCGCGGAGCGTCCTTTATACTTGTTTGTAATATTTTTCCAAAAGATTTCGAGTATTAAAACACACCTATAACAGAAAGTTCCTGATATATATATCACAGTTCTCGTGAAGCTTACTGTAAAGATAAATGCAGGTAATTTGCATTAAAAAACACACTGAAGTAATTTAGAGCGGATTTTGTTTAGCACAGGCCTATGAAATACATGAAACCTGCCAAATAAAACATCAGTTTTCTTATACGGAGTTTACATTTTATCCTACAGTTAAAAAAATATAGTTTTAAATATCCAAACTATAATGTTTTGACATTATTCTTTAAGGCATTGTTGTCTGTTTTGCATATCAAACGGAAAACCCAGGATTCCGACAGAGCCTGAACTCACCACCAACCTATGATTCTGCCAAGGGGGTTTGAGTGTGAAAATGATCTCATAAATATGACAGTAACGGTGCATTCACGTTTATTCTGTGTAAACTGGAATTAGAAATATAAATAGTTGCTACTGAATGGCGCTTCTGGCGTTTTAAGTGCGCCCCTACTGTTAAAATATACCATATAAAGTCATTTATTCATACAGACATTTTTAGAATAAAAATCACAATTATGGGACAATGCCCAGGGGTATTTATTTCACAATTTCCTTTGTCTGCTAACCCACTCATTCACATTTTTAATACTTCTGACACATGTTTGGCTTTTAAATTATTTATTTTCTTACTTCAGTGGCTTTACTAAAATAGCAATATTACTGAAGTTATATAGCCTTCTTGCCAAGCCGGTTCACATAACGTCCAACTAAAAATAAATAAATAAAGGTGTAACTGCATGCCTCATAGATCACCTGCTTGCTTTGTCTTTCTCCGTTGGGTCTCTGGCCAACATGAGCCAGCCCATAGGGGGAGCTCCAATATAACATTTCGTATTTGGATCGTTCAAATAAAACAGTGCGCTTGCTGCAGAAAAATAGAAGTGGATTGGGTACAGAGCCTTCTTTCAGCAGAGATTTTCTGCAGTTTTTTGATAAAAAACGATTTTAATTTAACTTAATTTTTAAAGATGGCCCACAAAAATGTACAACTATACTTTCAAATGCATAGCCAGCCATTCTTGCTGTAGTCAGCAGAGCCTTATTATTGATAAATAATAGATGGCACAGTATCTCTACCTATATTCGAGCCTGCACACCGCTGTTCTCAATTAACCAATCAGTGCCAAGAGAAGGTAAGCGTAGGCTATAAATCTCACGAGGACGAAGTTGGACTGGTTTCATGGCTCCAGGATGGAGGGGTTCCTGTCCACGTTTCCACCATACAGTGTCTATGGTAACCCTGTCTGCGCGCCCCCGGCTCAGGTCGGCAACTGGGGCAAGAGAGATGGTCGCTTCATGAACCCCCAGGGCCTCAACTACCTGGAGCTCTACAAGACCCTCCTGTCCCAGGTCAACCCCAGTTTACCCCCTCCGCTCAAGAAGACGAACACCAAAGAGTGCGGCGTGCAAGTGAACGCCAGGGTGGATAAAATTGTCCAGTGCTCTCTGGGCCCCAAAACGCTGTCCTGCGACGAACTTTCCACTCCCTGCAAGCCCCCCAGGAGCCCCGATGCGTGCACACCGGAGGGGAAGGCGCAGTTCCACACGCCGCCAATGAGCAACCTGCGCTTCCTGAGGCCCGTGTCCATCTATTCGCCGGTGTTTGACCGCAGGCTCTTCCTAAAGAAACTCGAAGACTGCGCTGGTGAAGGAGAAGGTGAAGCCGCCGCCGAGCAGGCCACATCCGAGGCCGACGGGGATCAAAGTGGCGAGGAAGCCCCAGAAGACTCCAAGACCGCTTTCCACCGGTCTCCAAAGGGAGCCAACTTTCAGGTGGCTGCGTGTGGGGAAACGGCAATGAGCACTGTCTGTAGTTTTCTCATCCACGATGTAACTCAGAAAACCCCTCAGTCATCTGTGGTTTAAGCCCTCAGACTATAGCCTAATTAGTATGACTGTCATTTAAAACCTATTATCCATCCGGAAATATAGATTCTTTTAGTTAATTTGCAAATTTCATCGTAGGCTCATTTAAATGTGTTCTGATATCAACTCGGTGCTTTTTCTACACTAAAACACCATCTAACGAAACTTAAATAATTTAAGATTTAAGAAGTGTGAAAGATCATAACTGGTTCAAAATCACAAAGAAATAAAGGGCAGTTTAAGAAACTGATTGTCCTAAAATTAGTTTTATTAAACAAAAAGCAGTTAAAGCAGGGATGTCAAACTCCTGGTAAATTGTGGGCCACATAAAGCCCACTTTGATCTTAGTGGGCCGGAGCAGTGAAACTCTCCCTTCTGTCAGTGTAAAGAAGTTTAAACTTAAACCCTGAGATATTTAAAAAATACAAAAAATGCAGTTTTTCAAACTAAGTCTCACTTTCTCTACATGACAAATGTATAAAATGAGACATTTCTGATAACTCATTGCCCAGACTGATCTGTATTTATAAAAGTTAATGGCCTGTGTCAATTCACAGAAATTTTTTTTAAATTGAAAAACTGTCTTGTTTATTAACTACTTTGTAGTATGAATGGTAATGAGGGTAGAGCCATTATTAATAGGAAACGGAAAACTTATCATGATAGTTAAGTTCTAAATCTATGCACTCCCTCACATTCTCCATGAAAGTATCACCATAATGTTTTCAGTCAGTGCAGCCCGCAGGGAAAAACCCAACTCTGGCAAAACTGTAAGCAAAGATTTTGCGCAAATTTTATTTATTTTATTTTTTTCCAGTTCCTGGAGCAGAGGTATGGGTTTTTCCACTGCAAAAAGTGCAACATCCGGTGGGAGAGTGCTTATGTATGGTGCATCTCTGGAACCAGTAAGGTTAGTGGTTAGAAGTTACCTTCTTGCACAAACAAATACCTGCATTCTTGCTGAGCTAATTTAGAGCGACTGCTTTGGCAGGTGTATTACAAGCAGCTCTGCCGGAAGTGTCAAGTGGGGTTTAACCCCTACAGAGTGGAATCTATCCTGTGCAAGGTACGTGAACTTGTTTTTGAGGAACTCTCGCAAGACGATTTGATCACTTGGACTTTAAGTGGAATCGCAGGGTCAGTCAGATTCTGTGTGGGGCATTTAAATAAACTGGATCACATTTCTAAGGCACTTTCAGTCTCAGTAAGGCATTCCTTCTGTAGGGATGAGAAAAGTCTGTGCTGTTTCTTCCGCTGATGTTGTCTTATGCCCCCCCTCTCAGGGTTGCTCTCAGACTTGCTGCATCTGTGAGAAGAAGCAGAGGCACATTAACATGAAGAAGCCTCACCGTCAGGACCTGTGCTGTCGCTGCAAGGGAATGAAGCTGTCCTGTGACGCCACCTACAGCTTCAAATATATTGTCTGAGTTTTCCACCGCGAAGGCCGGAGGTTACACCAATAAGGCTGATGTGTAAAGTCGTGCCACAAAGAGAAGCTGCCACCGCCTCCAGTAGCAAACTTCAAGAGTCACTCCAACCAGCAAAAGAGCTGAATTGCTGCCTTGGTTTGAGCCAACTTTAAAAAATTCTTCCCCCCCCCTCACTGATCCTGGTACCTAACATGAAAACTATTTTTGTATGAAGAAATAAACACTGCACCTTAAAAGTTGAGATTCCTGAATGTATACATACACTATGAAGTCATAATGAAAATGGAAATGAGGTGCTTGACTATCACTTCCAGTATACTACAGTAGACTGAATGTAATGTTACTCTACTGCAGTAATGCAACCAATAATGCTCTCCTAGACAAACTGATGGCACAATTTCTGAATTACTCAAAGCTTTTTTTTAACAGTACTAGCATGTCTGGGTAATATGTTGCACTCTAAATGCAGACGTTGTTCTACATATCTTAGCACAAGCTTGTGGTTCTGAAACTGATGTACAGATTAGGTGAAAAGTGAAACCATGGTGAATTTTTTTTTTCTTAAATTGGCTGATAAGAACATTTAAAATTCAATTTTGTCGGTCGTAGCACAAATCCATGGGAAAAAGGTGACGATCAGAAGCAGTAATATGGCTTCATGCTGAGAGAGCATGATAAATGTGATGTTTGCTTTGAGAGTGTTGATGCTCAGAAGCAGTTGCACTTTGTAGATCTAGAACAAGCATGTGATGGATTACCAAGAGGAAAACCATGCTGCTGCATTAGGAAGTCAGAAGTATGTGAGGGACATGCAGGGTAAGTGTGAGGATTGACAGAGGGGTTCAAGGTGCAGGTGGGATTACATCAGGGATCACAGTCCCGTCTCGCTTGCAGTGGTGATAGAAAAGTTGAGAGGTCGGGGATGAGTATCTGTGGACTGATGTTTGCAGATGACATTCCGAGCTGTAGTGGAGAGGTGGAGGTATCCTCTGGAGAGAAAATGAATGAAAATCAGAAGCAAGACAGAATACATGTGAGTGAATGAGAGAGAGACAGGTTTAAATACTTGGGGTCAGGCAAGATGAGTGTCAGGTTATTAGTGACACAAAGATAGCAGGAGTAAAATGAAATGTTTACAGGAGAGTAGTGAGACTTGCTATGATGCATCGTTTGAAGACTGGCAGAGCTAAAGATGTTCAGACTTCAAGCTGTTAAGCTCAGGAGAGAGAGGATTAGAAATGAATATATCTGAGGGACCGCTCAGGTTGAGCATTTTGGGGAGACAAAGAGAAGCACGGCTGAGAGGGTTTGGACATGTGCAGAGGAGGGATAGTGGATATACTGGATAAAGGATGTTAAAGACGGAGCTGCCAGGCAGGAGGAAGACTGCAGAGAAGATTGACAGATGTAGTGAAGGAGGACATGCAGAGGGCTGGTGTGATAGAGGATATTAGGGATAGGGCAGAGCACCTTGAATGCAATTAGTTTTTCAGTCATTTATAAAGCAGCAAAAGACAACATAAGTTATAGGTCTTTACTTTGACAACTTTTACAGAGCTTCAACTCAAAACAACTTCACAAAGGCTGTGAAAATATTTACAAGGTGAAAAAACAACTACTGTCTTCATCTAAAAAGCTTTAAAAATGTGCAACTTCTTGTTTAGCATGCAAACACATTCTCCCACACACAGGAAAAAGAAAACAAACATACCCGCGTGAGCTTGTGGCTCCCTTTTGTACCTCATACAAACATCTCTCTCAGATAAAATTCTTGTTAATAAATATTTCAAACACTCCATACAGTAAACAGAAAATGCATGCATGGCAGTTTGATTTGAGAGAACAAACATCATTATAAAACCTAAGTCAAATAAGTGTTGTTTCATATCTGATCAGATATAAATAGGAAAAGAAGACATTTGTACAGCAACAGCAAAATGACTGCTAGAGCCGAACCAAGGGAGAGTCTTTCACACACAAAAAAAAGGGCTGACGACGACGAGTTCGGATTCAGTAGTGTGTAGCGTGGGTTTCATTTCGCACATCTACAATGAGTGCAGAATGTCAGCATTTCCCTTACGTGTAAGGTAACTACAAACCACACAAACATATCCTACTATGGTTGTGTGACAGTAACGATTAGCAGTATACAGACGGGCAAATACTTGACTGTGTACATGCGCCATCTCCTCTGCATGTGAACACCAAGTCGACAGAAATATAGTGTTTACGCTCACTAAAGATGCTACAGCTAGCCACGGAGGGGTGCATGCCACGCACGGATAATGGCATGATTACTCTACCAATGTTTACAACAGTAGTCAGAGGGAAAGTTCATTCATTGATACAGAATATAAACAGGCCAAAGAGCAGCGTAAAGAAATGCACTTGAATATTCTGCATCTGCTCTGTCAGCAAGTCTTTCAATGAGTCTGAGGTCAGACGTCTGGGCTAGGCGAAAAGGACGGGACGGGAGCGTACAGTAGAAAGCATTCAACTGGGTCATGCATTGCACAGTTTCCTCCAGAGGAGGCCTCAGAACAGTAGAGACAAAATCACTCCAGCATTTGGCTTTTCCTTCTTAATAAAAGTGACAGCCTTTTTCTCTCACAGTAACGAAACATAACATGATCTCCTTTCTACAACATTTAGAAAAAAAAAAAAGTATAACAAAACTCCACAGAGGAAACTTCTTCCAGTGATGCTACGTAGTGTCACGGCTCATTTCCTCACTGTCTCCTTCATCCTTCCTGAAGGAGGCAGCAAGTGTCAAGCATGTCTTAAAGTTCCTCTGGGAAGCCAGTTTAAGTCCAAGCTAAAAGCCTTCACAGGTCCTCGGAGTGCAGCACAGACTAGATGCTGAATTATGACCGTCAAGCGGGACTTAAACAAGGAGGTACATTATTTTTCACGACATCTAGCTTTTGAAGCAAAGCCTGCGCTTGTATATAATCACATCAGGTCATTCTTATCAGCAGGCAGCAATCTGTAGTATCCAGAGATAAATCCCATTATATATGGGATATGATTCCCTGTCCTTAAACGTTTAAAGTGTCCAGGTATTTCTGGCATGTCATTGTCTACTTTTCAGATGCAAAGATCTGATGTTCGGTTTTTTAGGTCCTCTGGCGTGGTAACTTTAAAGTCTCAGGTTTGGACGTCTGAGGGTTCAGTATTCAGGAGCCCCCCTACTGTCAGTAGGGGAAGGGCAGCTTGTCCCACCTTCCCCAGGTAGCGAGTCAAAGGCGTAGCAGCACCGCCAAAGGAGCAACAACAACCCCAAGCTGCAGCCTCTCCTGGGCCGGTGGGACAGGGAGGGGGTGGTGGGGGAGGGGGAAGAGATGAACTTGGTGCAGGGCCGTGAGTTAAGACCGTGTCACAGCCCGGGTGCAGAATCAAGGACGGGCTCAAGTGTTTGTACGGAGACCGTGGGAAATGGGGAAGATGAGAGCCCCGGGAAGAAATGGGCAATGGGTTCGTGTAAGAGTGTGTGAGCAAGGTGGGCGCTGAGGCCACAGTCGGTAGAGAGCTGGATGTGAGAGAGGATATCAGGTGTTTGCTGCAGTGGAAATGTGATTGCGGTGAACTGCGTGATGGATGTCCTCTAATAGGATAATAAAGGCTCGTGTTCTCATCGAGATAACGTCTCTTTGGCTCTTGTGTGAGCGGCAGTGTAAAATGCGTTTGGCCTGGCGTGTTTGAGCTATGCGCAGAGAACAGGTCGGGGGGGGTGGGAAAATCAAGCACAAAGGTCTCAGAATTTGCAGTGGATGAGGATGAAGAGTGGAGTGAAAGGTTTAATTCAGGTTCTAGTGCTGGGCAGGGTGGTAAGTGGGCATCTGCCTGGAGCTGTGAATCTGGGGCAGCAGACACATAGGAGGCGGCAGGGGCCAGGTATGTGGGTGCTGGGCCCCCTCTGTAAGAGCAGGCTGAGAGGGATGCGGAGGTTGTCTTGGAAGGGTCAATGGCTGCAGTGATGGAGGGGGTAAAGGTGGAGAAGGAGGGGGTGGGGGGCTCCTGAAGTCCTGTCAGAGACTGGTCGCGGAGGCACTTGAATCGGGGAGGTAAGTTGTGACGACCCGGTAACCCTGGGCGTGGCGGATCATGTCGCGGATCTCCCCGTTGAGCTCCAGCAGCTTGGAGCAGATCAAACTGAGGTCCTGCCGGGAACCGACCAGGGCGATTGTGCCCGTCTGGCCCAACGTTTGGTGACGGAAGTAGACGTTGAGCAGCGTCTGGACCTCACTCTCTGAGCTGCCGCCGAACACTCCGTTGGGCCACTGCCTCCTGAAAAGGACACAAAAAGAGGAAAGTATTATAATTATTACGGGTAGATATAAAGAGACATACTTTCTTTATTCAATCTCATTGGACCAAGCTACAAAGTATGCATAAGCAATTAATATATTCAACTCCATAAAATTTGTCCATAAGTACAGGAATGCCATTAGAGCCACATCTATACCTTCCCAAATAACAACAAATAGAATAAACTACGCAAGTAATTTTTCAGTTCGAACTCTTGCCTAAATATACTGTAATTTATACAGACATATCAGTTCTATTAATTTTGCTTAAGGATTGGATATTCTCATCTTAACAGCTGCTTTTATACAGCGGTCATTCACCACTCCGGTATATCCCCATAAATAAGAAAATCCAAATAATCAAATATTTGTTTTAACTTCCCTAACCATAACTTCAAGACACCTTTATCATATTGATTCTTTGGAAAAATAGACATAAAAAAGTACAGTTTATTCCTATTTCCATTCAATAATCTAAACCAATCATCCTACATTTAACTTCATCTTCATCGACTTAAATCTACCCACTTCTTGACCTCAATAAGTCAAATGATAGGGTGAGGCAAGGTCTAACAATGGTTTCACTTGAAACCTTTGCTGATAATGAACCACAGCCTTTTTTTCACACCTTGGATCATGTGATGAGCCACATGATCAATAGTGGTTTAAGGACCCTATTGCGGGACAATTCCCACTAGGGCTTAAAATCTTGGAGTCTCCATCATTTGGTCTTAGAACTGAAGAAGCTTCTTGGATGAGAGGTGAAACATCTTCAAAGACACTTAAAGAAGTTCAGTCGCTTTTCATTCCAAGCTCCTTAGACCCTCCTCTACTTGTATTACAGGATTTCCAAATTTAAAGCCACAGAACTGTCCTACTTTACCTCATGCAAAAATTACAATTTTACTTTCATTAGGATATACACTTTCCTATCTACACAACATCTTTCTACTCCATCTAAAGCCATCTGAAGCTCTGTTTCTGATTCTGTCAATACTACCAGTACAATATCATCTGCGTACAGAAGCACAAAGAGTCTCAGATAGACTTCAACATCACCCACACTTAAGTTTCTCAGCCAGGAATGACAGCCCTTTATAATGTCTACTTATTATGTACTTTAAAATAATTTGTAAAGATTGGAAAAAGTGATGGGGATACAGTATGTTCACATGGTCATTTTTTTAAATCATTTGTTCATGTACGTTGAGAAAATAATAAAATCATTAAATCTCAGGATACACTCATGGATGCTGATGACCTTATGTTACTCACCTGCATTCCTGGATGTAGCGCACGGCTTTGGTGAACTCATGGTCCCTAAGGCACTCCAGTATGGCCTGCACCGCTGCCTCTGAGGTGGGGAAGCTGGGCACAACCATGGCTGCCACCTGGGTGGCGTGTGAGTGAGTGTGGGCCAAGTGTTTGTGTTCCAAGTCGCTGGCTACAGCTGCCTCTGCTGCCTGCAGGCTGCTCTTCAGATCAGTAAGCTCTCGAGACATGTTCAACAGCTAAGAGGTGGAGGGACAACAGATGGTGGTGGGTGAGTGTGTATGTGAAGTTTATGTCATCACAGAGGAAATGTCAAGATTAAGTTTGCAGTGTAGCAGGGTTTTTCTAAGGGTCAGCAGCATTTTAAAATAACTAGTAAACCATACATATACTTATAAAAGCATATGTCTATTTAAATAAAATAATGTGGCTCTATATATCACATATATTAGAATGTTCCTTTCTTGCCCATGAAGATATAAATCGATTTTCCTAGTGGCACAGCTGGATGATAAGTCACAAGGGGAAATTGCTCTAGTTGATATCAATCCCACTGACCTAGAAAACCTCAAATTTGATGGACATTTAATGTTTAACTGATAAATTTAGAACAACAACAGTCATGCAGATCTTGGTATTTAATGTGTTTGATTGTGAGATTACTTGGACACTGAATCCTCTCACGTAGACATAAGGGAACCAGCATCTTCCTCTGTTAGACCGCAAGTCACACTTAATGAAGTATGATTTGACTCACCTCAGGCACGGAGCTTATTGCATGAACTTGACCAATGAGCGAGCAGTAGGACTGGAACAGAAGGAGGAGCTGGAAGTGAAGCTTGTACAGCCTCTGACAAAGCTCTAGTTGCTAGAAGACACAAATGACAAAAACAAAGCTTAGATTTATCAGAAGCGGAGATCACAAACAATCACAACCACAATTTGTTGTAAGCACATGCAAAGGAATACAAACACATGACAACAAAACTGACTGATTGAGTTGTGCAAAGTTAATTAAGCAGTTTAAGAGGAATCTAGAGTGAAGTGAAGAGAACTTACTGCAAGAGACTCCATTTGCTAGACAGCGAGAGAGCATGTTAGGGCATCAAGAGTGAAGTGAGAGGAAGACAAAGCATCAATCAAACACATGCACAGCAAGTTAAAAATCCTGACTATTTACGGTCAGGCTGCCAAGAATTAATCAACACTGTAGAAAAAAACAGCAACTTTAGACTCAACAACTCTGGCTAGAAGAAGAAATTTCAGTAGAATTTAACATTATATAGAAAGAGCCAGCGTGCAAAGAGGGCAAACATATCAATCCACAAAGAAAGAAAGCCATTAATATAACACAAAGATTAAGCTACATAGACTGAATCAGTTTGCCAGGAAAACTTGCGCTTTTATTGGTACAGTAAAAAATAAATAAAGTTGTATGTACCTTCTCCTCTGAATCTCCAGGTTGGCAGGTAACCACACTGTCACCAGGACACCTGGGAAATGTGTCCTTACAATTCCGGAGCCACTGAAAGAGAAAAAAATGGAAAAGTTCATTGGAAAGAAGAGTGGACAGAAGAAAAGGTGGTAAATATTTTATCTGGCACACATTTGAAGGAGGAGATAAGTAAACGTGCACTTACCGATACAGCAGCCTCCTCTTTGGTGTTGTAAGTATCCAGGTACTCTTGCAGCTCCAGGGCACTGAACTTCATCTTTTCAAGGAGGCCATAGGACATGATCTATACAGACCAACAAGAAGAAAGGAAGCAGTAAAAATGAGCTCAGTATTAGACTTGTCTTTGGGTTTTTTAGACTCCCATAGACTGAAGCAGCTACAATACTGTGATCAGCAAGAAGCCTGCCAACTGTACTCACCGTGTCAGCATCAATGTAAATGGTAGGACAATCTGAGCATGTGGTGAGCATCTGTGAGGACCTGAGAAACTTTGATCCAATGCCTCTTAATCCTTCGCCAAGATAAGTGGCAACATCTTTTGTTAAGGTGCAGAATTTTCCCTGGATGTTCTGGAAAAAGACATTTCAAGGAATTACTGTACTGTAATTGATACTAATTGGAGAGATATAATATATAATTATATATAATATGAGCGATAGCTTGAAAAAAAATGGGGGTACAAAAAACCCAAAGATAAAAAAACAAACAAACAAACAAAAAAACTAAAGGTAATCCTTCATGTGATGTACCTTAAAGAGTGATGAGAATACTTGAAATGTGTAGACAGCACAAGACCCATCTGAGTCTGTTACAAGCTGGTTGATGTGGCAACGCCATGCCTCCTCGGCATCGTCACACACCGTGGGTTGGAACGCTGCCAAGATGGCGGAAAAAAATGGAGAGGGGGGAGGAGGAAACCCAAGGTCCTCCAAATCATCAACATCGTCACGCAAGCTGTAACAGTAGAAATGAGGAAGAACTGAGTCTGTGCTGTTTGCACCTGGCACGATAAGTATTTGAAAAATATATCTAACAGGATTAAATAATATCTCAAAAATGTTAAAAATAGGACAATATAGGCAAAACATCCATGAAAAATGTCATATTAGGTTTTTCCTGGCTTAGTAGTTAGGTTTTGGGGGTCATTTTCTGTTGCATTATTAAACAAAATCTACATTTTCTGCCATTTTTGGTCATTATCACTGTTTCTATTGTTCTCGAGAAAATTAGATCAAACAAAACAAAACTGGTGATTTTCGTTTGGCTCGAGCTAAAACATCTTTCAGTGTGCCACCAAAACTTTTCACGGTAGGAAAAACCCTGACAGAGACTCTTGCTGGCAACAATCCAGCACTGTATTCTGCATGCAGGGATTAATATTGAACTCCTGTCTTTCAAACTTACCTGGGCAGACAGTTTGGGTCTAGAAAGTCCAGTGGAGGCTGGCAGTAGTCTGGGTTAAGACCACGGTCCAGATTTGACAGCTGATTTTGAGGTTGCCCCGGCAAATCCAGAGTAAAGCTCTCTCCACAGTCCGAGCCGGGGGGGAGCTCGTTGACACTTAGCGACAGTTCATCATCCTGGGCCTGAGTGTCCTCGTCCTCACCACACACCCTCACCTGAGAAAACAAAGACATTACATTTGTGATGATCCAAAGTGTATCTAGGCAAACAACACATATGTCCAAGTCCATTATTTCTCACATGTAGACCAATGTGATCGTCATGGAGCACTCCCTGGCTCGGGGTGGTGGCGTTTAGGGACTGGGGGTCAGCAGATGTGTCGTATGATGTAGACAGAGAATCGGTGTGATTGGTTTCCTCTGACGGAGACGGGTTAGTCTGGAACAGGGAGGCAAACCATGAATGTTGACTCAGGAAAAATAAAAAGCCTTTTAAGGCTTCAGAGGATTTTTAATGTGTTAATTCAGCAGCTAAGGCTACGCACAAGCTGAGAATGGGAGAGGCTCTGGCTAGTTGAAGACTCCTCTTCCTCTGATGACTCATCTGAATCGTGAGGGTCTTCGTGACCCAGACTGGGGGTACTGCCTGAGTGCTGGCTCTCCTCCAGCAGGTCGCCCAGCTCTGTGCTGTCCAGAGATCGCCGGCGCACACCCCAGTTAAAGTTATCGACAGTCTCACCCTAGATTAAAAAAAAAACAAAACAACAACAAACACACACACACATACATGTTGGAAGACATGGACAGAATGAATGGTAGAAGTGAAATCACTGCGATGAAGGGAACATTTTTACTTTAATCTTTCAAAACAAAATAATTGCTTTAGTTACAAGCACAAGATGCAAGATGGACTGTTATTCATGACATGAATATATGCTAGAAAGGCTGTTTTCAGCCTGTAAAATTATCTTTACACCGTTAAGACTTTATAATAACTATAGTATATTTATCTCTATTTAAAGAAATAACAATGCTGTCATAAATGTAGTTCTGCAATCAAGCCGTGAGAGCAAACTGAAGCACAAAGATGATTTTGGTTTTTTGTTCCAGAGCAAAACAGAAGAGGCAGGAACACCAAAGAGCTGATAAAGGCTAATGTTAAGTACTCAGTGTGAGGGACCTTACCTGGAGCTCCTAGGCAGCGAGGGGAAGAAAGAGAGACACAGAGTTAGAGAGAAAGAGATGAGGCGGGGGACAGAGAAATACTTTTCAAATATGTTAAAGAAAGACAGGTGGATAAGTCGAAAGATACAGTAAAGGTAAAAAGAAAGAAAGGACCACTGTGTCAGCATAAATCAAATGACCACAGGTGAAATACAGTATTATTGTGAATCTCACCTCTCCATCCTCCAGCTCCACATCCAGGAAGTCAAAGTCTCTGAAAACCCTGAACTGCTGCTCACTGGCGGTGTCATCTAGTGTGTCCTCTCTGGTACCACCGTCCTCAGATGACACGCCGCTCTCCCGCACTTCCATCATGTCCAAGTCGCCACAGGATGAGAAGATCACCTGACAAGAAGACACAGAAACAGGTTTTTAGACTTGTCAGAGACAATTAGTCAAGCTAGCATAATAACAGAAACATCCCCAGAAAACCTTAGCGGTTTAACTCCCTCTACAAAAAAAGAAAAAAAAAAAAAGAAATACAAGCTTGAATTTTAAAAAGTGTGTCGATTTTTGTCGACTGTGTACATAAAGAACAAGTACAACAAGGAAGTCAGCTTACAGATGGGTTCTTGGTAAGTCCAACTTCTTGTCCACATAGAGACAAAACGCTCACCAGCTTCTCTCTGGTTCTTTTCTGCATGTAGGAGAAAAACGTCAAGAAGTGAAATACTCATCAGTAAAGTGATGGATTTTCTTCTCCGCTTCACATGCCTCATGCTTTGATGATCACAGCTTAATGATCATAATTTTTAAGCACTTTATAGACAAAAAACTTTAAATCTGTTTTTCTTGGGCTGTTTGAGGTCAGTATGCTAAAGAAGAATGACTTGATCAACAAATTTTAATATAATATTCTTTTACAAGTCTTACAAAACCAAGCAGCACTAATGTGAAACCTTCATTTTGGGCATTGATGCTACCTGAGATAACTGTGGTCGCCTCCAGCTGACAGGCACCAGAATGGTGTTGGAATTGGATCCAGAAGAAGTGGAGGAAGTACTGCGGGTCACAGCCATGGCTCTGGCTTTCCCCTCTCTACCCCCTGATCCTTGGAGCTCGTCAAACCGACGGCCGATCACTGGTGTCTAGGAAGATAACAAACAAACAGACATACAAATTTTTTGATGCTTTGCATATTGCATCCATTCAGGAAATCCTTTTTTATTTATGACCTAGCAAAACATGGGGGTGTCCTCTAACTGTAAGTCAATGATGGGCATTTACAAAAAAAGCTCAGTAGCAGCAGCTTTCTTACCTCAGAGATGTCAAATGTGAAATCCAGTGTTTTCCCAGGGAGAGCTTTAGCGGAGCCGTCCCACACTCTGCTGACCTCTAGGTTGGAAAGATCACCCTGTGTGTGGCCGTACACTGGATGAACAAGGCTGGCAGAGCGTGATACCACCAGCTTCAAGATGTTTAAGGCATCCTTCCAGTGTACTGTCTATAAAGTCACATGTCAAACAGTATAACAGAAAGACAGAATAAGAGAACCAGCAGTGCATACTGTGCATTTCTCAAATATGAAGACTAAGTACTGTGTGACACTCACCTGGACAAACTTCTCAATGGTTTTCAGGACATCAGCGTTGAACTGTTTGACCTGCACAGCAGTCAGGTCCATGTGGCTAAGCAGACAGTAGATGATTTGGAGGAGAGACTGTTGCATACTGGGAAGTCCCTTATCCAGCAGCTGGGAGAGGGAAAGTAACATTCAGTAAGCACGCAGCCACAAACCCAATCTTGCTTAAGGGCAATGTCAATATATGTATAACCAACTTGACTGTAAATTATTGGATTGTCCTTTAACAACTGGCTGAATAGTGAACAGGACAGGCTTCCAACAAATAATCAGCACAAACCACTTACTGAACATTCTTGCACCAGCTTCCATAGAAACATCCAATAAACGCGCAATCTTAAAAAATAGAGCAAGATAAGACATATTTTTATATATAGTAGCACTCACCTCAGCCATATAGGTGACCATGTTGAGCGTTATGTCAGAGAAAGCCTCGTGAAGGTAGCGGCAAACCACGCTGACCCAGGAGAAAGGGTCCCTCGTGTAGGAACGTGTCTTATAGAGCGTCATCACATGTGCCAGATGGGACAGCTTTGTGTTCTTTTCCTCTAAACATACCTGAGAAAGTAAACAAAAAAGCAGACAGACACTTTGTGTGAGAAATATTGTCTTTTTTGATATTTTAGTTGTTCTTCTGTGTTTTGAAATGTCTGGTTTTTCCAACCCACTCTGGCTTTTCATCTTTCTCCAAATGTACATCTTTGCTGTTTGTCTAACAAACCTAAAAAAAGCAAAAGGAAGTAAAAGCTAGACTAAGCCCACTTGAGGAATTCATAGTATCGCAGTACCTGTGCAATCCTCTCAGCACTTTCCTTACAAAACTGAGTTGGGTGGCTAAAGTGCTGGACCAGGTGAGGAAGCAGACACAGCACATTCAGAGGAAAGCCTACACAGGGAAAAGAATTTGAACTTCAGATACACCCAGTATTAATAAAAATAAACACTTTGTCGTACGACTACTGAAACGATACAATATAAAATCCTCAGTACCTACCTATAGACTGTGAGCTGTCAACAACAGGCACACGGGAGACTGGAGTGAGCTGGCAGAAGAGCTGTAAGGTCAGGTCAGATGTGGCCTGGGAGGTAAATCCCTTCAACAAAAGCTGTTGAATCCCAGAGAACCCGCTCCACCTCAGCTGAGCCTGCAGCTTCTCCAGGCGCTCACGGTTCTCTGCTCTGTCTAAGGGCACCTGGAAAATTAGAGGTTTTGGCTTAAGTGAAGCTGAAAGTTGCTTGTGGTACTTATTGTCTTCCACCTGCAAACTGAATATCTGAGACATTTCAGAAGGTTAAGATGCTAAAGAAATTGAATGAATCAATAGCCAATTGCTAGGTCTGTGGTGGCCTTGAGTTAATAGGTTCCAAAGCTTGCTTTCATTTTAAAATAGCAGCAGTGTGAGCTTCTTAGGATGATGTAGTCTTCCTGGTATTAAGGGAAAACACAGGTTACAGGGAATGTTTGCTTTCTTCTGCTTAATTTTATCTTTAAGTTAACTATTTTTTTACAGATACATACGTTTTCCTCTGTAATCAGTTATTTTTATCTCATCTACCTTTGACAGCAGCTTGTGAACGAGGCGAAGTGACATCTGGTATTCAAACTCGAAGTCTGACTCCATGAGTGACACTGCCACCCAGAAGACTGTGGCCAGTATTGACGAAGGATGAGACACGTGTGCGGGATCCGACAGAACGCTGGGATCAATGCGGTTGGTCGATGATGTGCAGGAGCCTGAACTTCTTCCTGTTCGTGCAAGGCCGTGACTGTTGCAAGCCTGCAGATTGAAAGCGAGTACAAAATTAGCATTAAGGATTCAGCATTAAGGTGTCAGATTACACAGCAATCCTCCTTTCTTGCCTGTATGCGATCCAGAGTTGCACTGCGAGGGGGATCACTCGACTGGTTGCCACACTCGCCGAACTTCTTGGGGACAGAATAGGAGCGCTGGTGACGCTGCGATGACAAACCGACGAATCCTGGGCCAGGGAAGTTCAGCTGACCTGTGCTCTTTCTGTTCATCAGTTTGTCACTTGTCACAAAGTCTGGTGAGGATGTCCTACAAATCAAACACAATGAAAGCAAATTGTTGAATATGTTGCCCCTGTTGGAGTATCAAGTAGCTCTGAAACACACAAGAAGTCTGGTTAAATCCTTACATATGTTGTAATCTTCAAATTATCTGCATTACTTCCAAAGATTCAACATTCAGAGCAGACTGACCTGGTAAGAGCTGCCATAAGGTCACTGTTTTTCAGACACTCTGCTAGATTCACCACTACTGACTCCAGAGTTAACAGCACCTCCATCACATAGCCCTGAAACAGGTACAGGTATGAACATCAGCAATAATGTGAATCTTTACCAAATAAAACTGTTTGAAAGCACTACATTTCTCTTACCTGCACCTCGTCTCCATGTTCTCCCACCACCTCAACGAGGCGTGAGACCAGATCAGAGACAGCATGGTTGTTGATTGGCTGTTTGAGAGCTCTAAAGACCTGGAAAGACCTGCCGGCATAGTGACGCGAGGAGCTGCACAGGGCCGTCTGTAAGGCCACGTCACTAAGCTGCTGCTCCAGGTGGAAGTCTGTGAAGACGGACATATTTCACCCCTTGTGCAAAATGAATCAATTATTGCTCCATTTGTGAAGATGGCTGAGGTCTGCTGTAGCTGTTATTTAGTGGTTTCTCACCTGACTTGGACTCCTTGAAGACAGAGACAACGTGGCGCAGGAAGTTGCTGAGCTGCTCTGTGCTTTTGGAGTTGGGGTTCTTTGGTGTGATGTCCTCATGCACCCACAGTGGCCCAAATGATCTGTGCAATAACAACACAGTACTCCAAGCACTGTATACCCACCACCAGTAGCACCACATAAAAGTTACACGAGCAGCTCACACAGAGTGCACTACAGTGAAATTTAAGCGCACGTCACACCCACATGCAGTGTCCACCTCAAGAACAGCACAAAAGATGACCAGAGTTGTGTTTACCTGGTGGAGAGAAACTCAATGAGTTTGTTTGTCTTCTCATCCGTCTCATTGGGCGCATCTTCAAGATCCTCCAGGTCATCAGGTGTTACAAGGGGCAGATTTCCAACACTGCCGGCTGTGCTGCCACCACCCAGGCTAGCAGAGGATGAGTTGGAGGTGGAGCTGAGACCAGAGTCCACCACGGGAGATGCCTGCCACTCCCGCAAAAAGTCTGGTGCGTCTATGGAAATATTATGACATATGCTATAGAGAAGTGCACTACTACAGTAATATAATTACTTGAGTCTTTTATCAGATTTTTGTGTACTACACTGTTTAGTTTGTTAGTTTTCCCATGAAAAGTGGTCCATCAGGTCATATCTTGCTAGTAAATGTCAGAGGACTGTTAAAGGCTTGTATACACGCTCAATATTTTCTACTTACGTGACTGCTGGTACTCTGTGTGGTAGCTGGACTTGATTGTGAGGGTCTTGTTGTCACTGATCTCTCTCGTCAGCATCAGTACTGAGGCTATTACCTGAAAGCCCAAAAAGAAGTGTTGCCCAGTGAATATGTAAAGCTTTGCAGAACTTGCTAAAGTACGTTTTAGTCCTACTTCATAATAAACTTTAATAAACTGGCCTAATAATAACAAATATTAAAATGGAGATCTGACCTGAAAGTTGTTGTTGCAGGAGAGTGCAATGAGGAGGTGAAGAAGGAGACGTTTGCTGTGTTCATAGACCTCTGACCTGTAGTGGTCCAGACCTAGAAAATGAAGTAAGACACTGAGTAAGACAACAACAGTTTTTTGTTGGTTGCCAAAACATTGTAGAATTTCTTGTACTGATGCAGAGAAATTTGTAAAAATTTAAGAAGGACAAAATACATTATTTCCTAACTAATCCCCACATGTACAAAGGCTTGTTGTGCCTTTATTGTGCAACAGTAAATGGAAAAAACTCAAAAAAACTAAACAATCAAACATGGATTCCTGGATAACTTCATACAAAAAGACCAGATGACACCGAGTCTCCTGAACTTGCAGGTTAGTATGTAGAATATGCAGAGTGCATAATTAATACAGCTGACAGCTTGGTAGGGGTAGGTATGTGTCCACATGTTAGTTTGAAAGTGTGTCACTGTGATGCTCGAGAACGGCCTGTCCTGAAGTCCACGTCTCTGTGTGATGGCGATGAAACACATTGTCACGCTATGAGCTCAGTGGACGTCACAGAAAATGCCTTCAACATCTCAAGGCTATTTTTGTGTGTGTGTTTCGGTGGGAAACACCCTGACTGAAAGGAGAATGAATTGCACTTTTTGATCTTATCTTTTTTTGGTTGAAGTTCTTTTCGATCAACCTCGTGTTTCATTTGCTTTATCAGTGTGAGACTGAGGAACTTCTTATATAAGCCATCAAGTATTTCCACATTCTCCAAAATGCATGTAGTACATTCTATGCAGATTACTTAGGCTTAGTTTTCATTTTACACATTCTTTTTACACCATTTTCCCCAAAATTAATCCATACAGGGTTTACCTGATCCAAGGGTGACATAAGTTGAGTTATGCTTACCTAAGAAGAGGGCATGTAGTAGCAGGGGTAGGTGTAAAGCCCAGTCTTCTCTCACACTGTGGTCCACTACCATCTCAGTCATAAAGATCACTGCAATGTTACACCTGAGAAACACACAAATTTTAGGTGAGTACAATAAAATCTTGGATGTTTGATGGAAAAATTTGATGTTTCCATGAGTTATAAGTTGGTGCACTGAGCAGCACAAGTATTTTCCTGTAATTTGTGCTACTGCATGAACTGTACATGGATTATAGATTTCAAAGCTCTCTACAACAGAGCCTTCATTTTATTTATTTAAAGTACTGATCTCTGAAATGTAAGGAGAGGCAGATAGGATCAAGTGCAAAAGCTCTTTTAATATGAACTATTTTCCTAGTAGACCCTGAGCAAGCTGGCTTGGCTTCATTCTGTGCTTAAGTTTATCAGACAATCTGAAAGTAGGCGTAACATGTCTGTGAAACACTGTCTGGCCCTGCTGATCGTAACATCGCTGTTCTAACTAAGATCCTGTTTTTTCAGAAGTTTACTAAAGGTCATCTGTGTATCTGTTTGTTTGTGTGCACCTGTGCAGTGGTCCTCTAGGTGTGATAGTTTCTGGAAGGTAGTCAACCAGAGGTGCCCAGCAGCCTCCATTAACAGGCATGGGTAACGGCTGAGGACGGTTGGTCTCGAGAATACTCAGCAGCCATCCAGCGTAAGGTGGAAGTGGGTCATCTATGAGCACAGAAAGATTTGGTTAGTAAAATCTGAAACGTATATCTCACCAAATCCACACAGGCATGCCATAAGTCTGAATTAAAAGTAGTGCACAATGAACCATTTCAATTAAAAAGCTTAAGGACTGATCCTTTGAGAATCCTCAAAGCACGGGCCGAGGAGGGGGAGTGGCAGCAATCTTCCACTCCAGCTTATTAATTAACCGTAGACCTAGAGTTTTAATTCAATTGAAAGCTCAACTTTTAGCCTTTCCCTAACTGGAAAACTCAATAAACAGTTTTATTTGTTGTTATTGGTATTATCGGTATTATTGTAGGGACCTTTACCTTTCCTTAATACTGTAGTTGTGATTCTATTTTGTTGTGACTTTATTTTATTGTGTTTGAAAAATACTACAAACTGTAGCGCAAATGAGGTTGTCATTTTTACACTTTATTTTTTGCATGAATGAAACAAAGAGTAAGCTTGAAAGAGGGCATTTGGAGTCAATGCCCAATCTGTAGCCATCAAATTCACACCAACTCCCAGCAACCACTTATCAATCAGTCAGTGAATACACATTTTTCCCTAGCAACCAGTGGCTGCTAGATGTTTGACGAATTGGCCTGTGTGACTGGGGTCTTAGCTAGTTGTTTAAATTATAGGAATCATATAACCTACTTTGACAAGAATGTCAATGGCCGCTATTACAAGGTGCATGACAACACATAGCTTGGTTTAAAACATTTGCTTTCGGTCTCTATATCTGGTTAGTTTTAGCTCTGCAGTAGGCTCATGCAGCTAGCTAACTTTCTAGAGAAAGTGTGCTGGGCCTTGGCCTTGGATCAAATTTTTAATATACACAACAAAACCAAAAAAAAAAGGAAAATATTTGGGATGAGAAGTTATAGCACAAGCACTGTCAGTAACAATTACCATTAAAGTCTAAAGTTAAAATGGTGAAGATTTATCACTGAAAAATCCGCATCCTCAGAGTCTTTCCAAATAACAGCTGTCAGCTGTGAAAGCCCCTGGGCTCTGTGTGTGAGTCAAAGATTGTACTTTATTCCTCATGAGAACCAAAGTCAGGGCTTACTTTTTTCGTCCTCATAGGAGCCTCCGGAGCTGTTGCTGTAACGAGACTCCAGTCTGTTGTGAGCCCTCGCCCGGCTGTGAAAAATCCACCACATTTAAAGTCAAACTCAGCATTTCCAGATTTGATTGACAATATCTTCATGGTATTATCATCGCTACATACAGTAACTGATATGATGCTGACATTTTTTTAGCTATCTTTATGACGTCCTCTTGAGAGACTGTCTCACCCAATAAAACACTGTATCATCATGACAACCCATGCAGCAGCTATAAGTATATAAGGTATAAAAAATTACTTACCGTTCTTCACTCTCTCTGACCATCTTGGTCTCATCTGTATCTGGCAGGTTTTCCTGACCAGCCACTACGGTGTTACTACTGGAGGTGGTGCCTACACATTTAACAGAAACACAGCAGAGTCATCCATCTGTTACATGAAAAAAGCTGTAAGTGTTGAGATGAAAATATAATTTGACTCCACAGACTGTGACAGGAACACATCCCCTCACCTGTCTGGGATGTGGAGGCTTTGTTGCTGGCAGCAAAGCGATAAAATGGAGGATTATCACAGTGCAAAACCACAGGGTTGACAGGGTCGGTCTGCTGCAGCTCAAACAGGAGCTCCTCCATAGTCTGGATGGTGTTATTGCGACACATGTAAATCACCACCTTCTTAATCTACAACAGATGAGCAAGCATGAGTTAGAACTTCAGGGCTATTTGCATTGCTTCTGCATATGTGTTATGATATCTTTGTGAGAATTACTGTATTTAACTTTTCTTTTTTTTTTAACTAATAAATGCTCTTACATAAGGCAGTAATGTGGTGTCGCTGCTAACTCCGCACAGACTGATGAGGAACTGCAGGGTGACTCGCAAGTTGTTGCTCCACCTCTCATTTGACACCAGAGCGTTCCAGGCATTCTCAATCTCTGGTCCGGGAACCTCATCTCCATACTGTAAAGGAAAAAAAAAATCAAATTAGAAAGCTAGAGGTGTATTTGGGAATTTTCACAAATAAGAACTAACTCGGCTTCCCACCTTAGCAGTCATGAACATGAGGTTGTTGAGCACCAATGATGTCGCCTGCAAGGAGCCCCAGCCGTTACCTCTCAGACTAGGGGATGCACCCAGGCCCCGAGCCTGACCTCGAGGTTCTTCCTCTGGTGTGCAGGGACTTGAAGCAGGAGGTAAGAGACCTGTGTCCACTAGCTCAATGTTACTAAGCCAGGGTAGCAGGTAGGATAGCATGATCTGTCTACCATTGGGATGGGTGGTTGGGAAACGTTGGCTCACCTCTGCAAATACCAGGAGAATTCACTTATTCATTTTTTTATTTTATTTATGCTGCTTCCTTATTAACTTCTGCTTCCACATTAAAGTGTAAGGAGATACCATTTTCTAAAAATGTATATAGATATATTAGTTAGTTTATATTTAACTGTTCTTTTTTGTTGCATTTGTTACCATTTGGAAGAATTCCACAGAAGAACAGATGAGAAGAATTTACCTGAGAAAAGAGGCAGCGTGAGCTCTGGGTACATGCTGGCAAGCTGGATGGAGAGCTGCGCAAGGCTGACACTGTACAGAGGAGGGAGGGGGCCGTGTGTCCCATACAAAATGTTACCAGGCTTCTGCTCCACCATCCGCTTGGAGTATGCACAAAGCTTAGATTCCAGCACCTGCAGGAAACATTTATTTTTAAATCTTTGCCAGGTTTTGGCTTTATGACTTTGTTTAATATGTGCCATAAAAGTGAGCACACCTGCATCAGCTGCATGGAGATTTCATATATTTCCCTGCTGGTGTCTGAGGCTTTGAACAGCACAAGGTTGAGCAAAGTCACAAGGTCACATGGATAATTCCTGGCATAATAAATAGAAACAGCTATTGGTTACTGTAAGAACTTAACTAATGAGTATTAACAAGCAAGTGGGCATCGTGGTAAATAAAGTAAGCTTTATATCTACATCTGTTCCCTGATAGTAAAAACATCAGGAGTTCAGATTAGAACCAGGGCGTGACTCCCGACCTGTTACCGCACACTGTGGCGATGGCCTTGAAGCAGCCAGATGCAAGCTGGTAAGACCCGGTGAAACAGCGGTCCACAGCCCAGTTGAACAGGTTGATCTGATCTGGATTCAGTTCTAAAAGCAGAATGACCACCTCACACCCCAGACGGTGCACCTAAAAAACGACATGTTATTGTGTTGGGGCACTATTGAATCCATGTATTAAAAACTGATTTGAAACTTCTTAGATTAAACTAAAATGCTGAAATTCAAATACATGTCACAGAGAGCTAACCGTACAACAAGTTAAATCATCAAATCCCTGAGTCCACCTACCCGTAAGTCATGACAGGCCAAGATGTTGTCAAGCCATTTGTAGAGATAACCATCAGTAGAGAGACCCACATTGTCAAAAACTGGACCACAGCACAGAACTGCTGACATAGCCTACGAGATGAAAGCAGAGCTGACTACATGCTTATGTTTCTGTAAAATATTCTGAATCACTGCAACAAGGAGTTTGGTGATTTGGGTACTGCTTACCTTGAGAGCACAGTACTGGTAGCGAGTGATCTGGTGGTTGCGGTCACTGTACCGGTCAAGAGGCGTAAACATAACACTGAAGGGCCCGGCCCACTGGCTGAAGAGAATGAAGAGATGGTGCCTCAGAGACTGCTGAGGGAAGAGGAAGCGCCTGTGGTGGACTGCACAGACGTGAGAGAAAGAAAGAGAGACACTGAGGGTGAGAACAAGACAGAATGACTCCAAAAACCAATGCCAGTATGTTGCCTGCTACTGAAAAATTGACGTGTAGTATTAAGTCAAACTACGAAACTACAATAAAATTAAACTACAAAATTAAAAATGTAAGAACTAAAATGATAATCTTACCAGGCACACACTGGATGAGATTGGCTACCATCCCACTGAAATGAGCTCGTATGTCTTTGAGCACGTCCAGTTCTTTCTCATTCTCAGCCTCTAGAAGCATCCGGGTTAAGTCCACGTACTCGAGGAATAAAGCACCCAAGGCCAGGGACTCACGCTCCAGAGCTCCATTAGTGCTACAGGAAAACAAGGACGAAAATATGACCTTGGTAAACTAAACGAGACTAGAGTTACAGACAGGAGAAGATGAGAGATGAGTGTATTTGTATATTACCAAAAAGAAAGCATTCTAACTTTTAGTGTGAATAATGATCAAAGCCCAGTAAACAACAAGAGATGACTCAGTGCATGATACACGTATGTGCTACCTGTCACTGATGACTCCTGCATTAGCCAGTAACTCAAATATCCTCAGCAGCTGCAGCCTGAGAAGATCCCTCCTCTCTCTACGCTTCTTGTTCTGGAAGCACAGACAGGTTGTTAGTTTCCTGCCACACTGCAGATCCAGGATGACAAAGTCATTTTACTTCCTGGACCACATTCAACCCACTCTGACCTTAAGTAGGTCAGACCAGTGAATCTCCCCTTTCTGTCAGTGTAAAAAAGTTTAACTACATGCTGAATCCTTCAGATATCTTCATCTAAGAAAAAAGAAGTGTAGTATATCCCTGTTTTTCTACAGGATAATGCAATACTGCTGTAGTAAATGTAAGAAATTAGCAATTAACTCTTTTTCTTGGACCCATTATAAAAAAATGTACATTTCTATTGTAGATTTTGGAAAAAAATTGAACTTTTCTGTCATTTAAATGTTCATCTATTACTTCTTTACTTTGGTGTTGTATATATGGCCTTGGGCAAGGTCTTTGTCAGTAGGAAAAGCTGTAAAATGTTAAGGAAAAAAATTACAGTCAAAGTCCAAAATCGTGATTAACACACAGTTGCTACAGGTGCAAGTATAAAGTGCAGTACTTCTGATTATAGTGGACTGTGGACAAAACTCATATTCCATTTTCATAACCAAAGCATTAATCTATGGAAGACATCAGCTACATTAAGGAAACTTCATCAAATAATGAGATAACAGCCCTGATTTTATACTTAATCTAGAAAACATTCTCTATTTTGCAGTTTTCTCTCGCAGCCTCTGTGTGTGTTTTACCTCAGGTCTACGTTCCAGTGCTTCTTTCATCAACGGATGGAGTTCTTCAACGAGCTCCCTGTTTGATCAAAGACAGAGAGAAAGAAAAAAAATCAATCAATCAATGACCTGATTGCTAAATCGCTAAATGAGACATCCTTCCTTGTATAGAAATAGGTTTTATTCATGGGAACAATGAAGATGTGTGACATATATCTATGCAGTGCAACCCAAATGTCGTGTTCCCTAAAACCACTAATCCTCAGACGCCGTAATGACGGAACAAATTTGTCTGGGCAGACCTTAATCTTTTAATAACAATGAGAGCCTTTTCAGAAAATACTCTAGGTTAAAAATAGATGATCTCCTTTAAAATGAAAAAGCCGCCCTGTCACAATGGAACCTCTGTCCTTCAAAAAAATGTGATATGTCTCTGCCCCTCCAAGAATTTCTCTTCTACATCACTGACTCATTTTTTTCTCTCAGTGTCAGGTATGCAGCTCATAAACAGACAGGTGGGAGTAGGTAAAACATGAATGGAAGATAAAAACCACTGACGAATCATGTCTTTCTCATGGAAGAGATTCAGATCAAATCTGGCATATCATCTGCTTAGAACTGTATTTGTTCTGTCTATTCACTCTTTGTGAGTTTATTCTCTGCCAAAGGCAAGAATAACATTAGCACTGAAACCAAGGCTAACATCTTCAAAGCAGGATGTGTGTTTTATTACTGTTGTGTACGTTATTGTTCCAGCACCTGAAGACCAGAGCGTTTGTGCATCCGAATCCCAACACTAGGGACTCTGTGATTTCCAGACTCTCAGCTCTCATCAGCGGGACGAGCTGCTTTAAAAGCCAGGCCACCGAGGGCGTTCCTATCACCTATGGAACATAAATAAATAAGTAAAACATACAGACACAGAGATCAATCTTTACATTTTAAAATATCACACTTTAAATCCATTTTGCTCTTTGTTTCCAGATCGAATCATTTAAGATGAAATCATCAATTAATATGTCTATTAAAAGCGCATGAATATAATCAATGATTCTTTTATGTCATTTTTCAAGCAAGAGATTTCAGACTTGAAGTTCTTGAAGTTTAATAATTAGACATAAGAAAACACCTAAAAATGTCATCTTGAGTTCAGGTAAATTGATGGAAATTTTTAATGTTTTAATGTTAATCAGGATACCCAAAAACCTTTCATTAGTCGGAAATCAATAAATAATAGTGCACATTTCTAAACTCTACGTCTCTGGGGTGCCTGCTATCAACTGAAGCACAAATACGCACCTTGTTGTCGTAGGTGACGCTGCCATCAGGTGTGGTGGCAGTGATCTCAGGTGTAGACGCTCTGAGATGGCCAGGTGACATGATGCTTGGCTTAGCCACTCCGAGACAGAGGATTAGGTAATTGCGCCACAGTGAGATGTAGCTGTCACTGGCGCCTGCTGTGCTCGTCTTCTTAGCGTTCACTGGGCTGCTGCACAAAGACAGGTTAAAAATGCATTAGTTTAATCTTTCATACACAAGTTGCAATCATTGCATGTCTTTTTATTTAGAATGAAAATGCTTAAAGTGAACAACATAATAAATGTGAGTTCATGTACTTGGGATCAACCAGAGGCAGCAGCAGCTGTAGCCGTGTGAAAACGTAGGGCCAGGCGTATCCTAGAGCAATGGGGCAGTGCTTAGGCAGATGCTCTTGCCGTAAAAAGATGTGCAAACAGAGCACCCATGGGTCCTTCACACACTGGGCAAAAATCCAGACATGGCTGGGGCTCTTCACGTCGTACGAACTGCTCACCAGTCGAGCCGTCCACTCCACCAGCCACTGAAGGTCAACGTGGTGGCTGAGAGGCAAGGTGGACTGAGAGAGGCAACAGGAGTAAATAAGTATTTTGTGAAATCAATAATCATATCAATAC
Source organism: Etia nguti (assembly GCA_015106755.1). NCBI lineage: Eukaryota > Metazoa > Chordata > Actinopteri > Cichliformes > Cichlidae > Etia > Etia nguti. Next base: position 15,702 of record VUQG01019186.1, on the reverse strand, counting down.
ACTTTTGTTACTGATCACTCTCACATTCTAAGCACAAATATACATACCGAGTCAGAAACAGCCACGTGAACAAAGCTGTCCATTACAGCAGGGCTCAGCTGGTCCATGACCTCTATCATGGGTTTGTCATCATCCTTTAGGGAAAGACATTTATAGAATCAGCTATTTTTATAACAGCGTCACACAATGCATGTCTAATCACACCAAGTCAGATGGCTCTCCTTCCATCCTATTTCCATGCCCTTTCTCCCTCTTTAATCACAGTTTGCCACAAGATAGCTAATGTATTTGTTACCGAACTGTTTTTGTATTTTTTCTTCACTGCTTCGTTACTGTCTATAAAGTGAGACAAGCTGGTGAGCTTTTATACCCCCCCTCCATGTTTGGTGGGAGAAGATGAGAGTTTTCTGTACTTTACCTCAGCATGTCCCAGTGCCGTGAAGAGACAGCGTATTTCCCTTAACACGCCGACTGCCAGCTTCCTTGTGCTGATCTGACACGAACAGAGGAGCAGCAGAGCCAGGCCTTCCACCGCATGGAGTACTGAACAATGAGGGCTTCGCTCTGGCAGTCTAGGGCTGGCCTGATGGAAAGTTAGGAGGGTTAGTAAAAAAGTAATTAAGCATGCAGTTACAGACTGACAAACCCATACGACCTCAACAACAACCTTTCAAACTCAGTGGCTTCTCTAAATGTTTTTAATATAATTTTAAATACACTGAACATCATGTCTCCTTAAGGAGAGAAAATAGTTGGCTTAAGTGTGACTGTCATAATGATAAAGTACTCTATACAAACCTCAACTCCCCCTCGCATCTTCCCCTGGAGCTGCAGAGCTAACCTCCACTGTGTGAGCAGCTGGAGAAGAAGCTTGACGGATGCATCCTGCAGACACTGATGGGTGTCTTGGACCTGGAAGTATTTAGCATACGACACCCCTGTCGTGAAGTGAACCCCCTTCGGTCATAACTGGCAACAATGTTTTACGGCTAACACTTTGAAATTATGAATAACCATATAATAAAGAGGTTCTATTGTAAAAAGCTACTATGTTGGTTCTAAATGGTCACCTTTCAGTTTAAGGACTACATCACTCTGTGAGAATCTAAATTAGTTCTGGGGAAATGTTGCTAATCTGTAGGTAGTATGATTTTAACACTTTAGAAGAGTAGCATGAAAACATCTGAAGGTTGTGCTATACCTCACGTAAAAGGAAATGTGTGTAACCAAAAAGGACATCTTCCCTCCAGTCTGAGAAATCAAGTAACAGGCTCTGCAGGGAATTCTGGGAAATAAGACGAAGCTCATCGTCCATGTGCACCGTGAGTCTGAGGGACAGACAGACAAAATATAAGCAAGATTTGGGTTACAAAGCTTATATTTAACCAAAATTAACCTAAAATTGCAACTGAGTGAAAATAAATTTGAATTAAAAAAAAGGGGATAAAACTATAGTAAAAATATGAAGGAAATCTGATTAGTTTTTGTGTATTGTTTGCATTGAAGGCCTTTTCTGAACTTCCTACATATTTCCCCTGAAAATATGCAACCACATTAAAATAAAAAAGGCTAAAAGTAACACAGAAACTAATAAAAACTAAACTGAAACCAAAAACTTGTATTGATAAACTTATTTACTTATAATTAAATGTATTCTATTCTTTTCATGAGTCAATTTTTTTATTGTATTTTTGAGGAACTTGAGCTAGACCTGAAACTTACCTTGATAGCAAGTCTATGAGCTCAGGCTTGGACATGCCATCAGGAAGGATACGAGGAATGGCAGCCACACATGTCCTGAACAGGTCGATTTTAGGCTTCCTTTCACCGCTAAGGATGGAAGATGGAGGGGTACATTGGACACTTATTTTAGATCATGTTTGCAAAATTTCAAACTGAATAAAACTCCACTTTGCAGTTACATACGTGATCATATCCTCTGGCTCTTTGTTGAGCATCTGGACGCTTGTGAGCATCATGCAACGACCCACCTCCTTGTCCAAGTGCCTCAGGATGTTGTCCAGAGCTTTTCGCACCTGGGAGTAGTACAAGGACATGCCTGTGGGGGACCAGCCAGAAACAGAGATGATGAAGGGGGAGACATTCAAATTACAGCAACCTGAACGCCTCAAGACACACACACACACACGCACGCACACACACACACACACACCTATTAGCTTGGCTTCCTCTTCAGTGAGTGTCTTGCTGAGATATGTTTTCTTCTTCTTCAGAGAGTTTCCAGAGGGCAGAGTGGCTCCTGTGTTGGGCATAGGAGGCTCTCCATCCTTCTGCTGGAGAGCATCTGCTATCACCAGGAACGCCCGCAGACCAATGTTCATACGCTGGAAGACAGATACCGCGCTGCATCCTTACAATATGCCAGTTTTTCAAGAGCAACGGCAGATTTAAAGCAGAATTCGAGTAAATGCGGATCAACATCATTACATTGTTTCCCAATAAGACACAGATCCTGCAGTGAGTTTAGCTGAGCGGGATCTATTTATATAACTGCTGATATACTGTCAAAAAGCCTCACTGTGACTGTAAACACCCTTAAACTGTGCAAAGCATACTGCACTTTCAGATTACACCAATCGATAGTTTAGCACATCATGTCCAACACAGGATATGCTCACTGCCAAGTCCATCTCTCCTAACTATTATTAGGTAAAGTGAATATCCACCGTTTCAGGCCAATTACATTGAGGCTTCCAACAGACCACATACTGTTCTTTACATTCCTTTGATGGAAATCAAAAGTGGAATGCTTAGGTCTATGAAATGTCCCAGGGAGATCCACTGTTGATCTTTGTCCAACTGAATGCCTGTGTCTGCTCCTTTTTACCTCTGGGTTGAGACTGAAGGCTTTGGCGGGCTTCCCAACACTCAGCAGGTCAAATATGATCTCCTTCATAGCGAAATCTAGTCTCTCCTGAAGAAAGGACAAACATGCTGGAGTTACAGGATTTTAGAGGTAACATGGTGTGAGGCAGCAGGTGTATCTGCTGTCAGCAGTGGGACATTTTTATTAAAAACTCGTTATAATGAAATCAAAGAAGAAACCAAACAAAACAGGACACTGAAGGTTTTATTTATACTACTTATTTTGTTGGAGTCACAAAAACCAGGGGTTTCACACAGTTGCTACATGACAGCAGCAAATGCAAGAGCAAAGAGTGTGCTGCACTTAAACAGCATTAGAGCAGGTTTCAAAACCCTCTGCCACTAATTCAGCCATCAGATATAATGTAATCAATTTTGATAATGGATTCTGGTGAAATGTAAAAAAAACATCTCATGTCCTACATTCTTGGTCAGCTTCTACTTTTCATTACTGTTTAGCTTTTGAGTAGTTACTGGAACCGTGCCATCTCTGAATTTTGGATTAACCATTGTATTGGTCTGTTTTTCAGTAGCAGTACAGAAAAAAAACTGCCCACGCACACAAATGTGACTTTATTTCTCTGACCAAGAACAACACTTTATGTGGTTTTGTCATTCAAACCTTTTATCAAGGTATTCATTTTTTACTGATAATGAAGGTTACAATCTTGGTTGTTTCTGTGTTTTATTTCTTTACTCTGACTGTATTTAACTGGTGTATGGATTTTTTTGTGTGTGTGCTATTAATTTATGCAACTTATGAGCGTACCACTTTTCTTCTTGGCCCTGGACACTCTTGACACTTAAGAGTTTATTTTTTTCATGGTTAAGTAATAATAATAATAATAAAATGATAAAATAATAATAATAAAATAATAATAATAATAATAATAATAATAATAATACCTGGGCAATAAACTGGATAATCTTGACAAAAATATTCAGGGGCATGTCTCTGGGCACAACGCTACGACTTCCTTTGGGGAAGAGAGTGGTGGTGATAGACGTCAGGCGACTGAGGGACAAAGAGATGTAAATAATCTTAGTATAGTAATTCCTGATGCATTTTACTATATTTACAACAAAACCATGTTTAAGGGAAATTCCACTAAATAACTCAATCACACAACTTGCGGCACAAATAAAAAAAAAGAAGAAGAAGATTTCTGAAAAGATAACTGATGATTGTTTAACATGCTGACACCAAGCTTCCAATTACATCTTACATGCTATTTTATAGAAAAGTAACAAATGTAGCACTACCTTTGTGTAGCAGTGTTGCTTTCACACTTTATCCGGATCATGTACACCCACAGCAGGCGGTAAAGTGATTCCAGAGCCACTCGTGCCATCTTGGGGTCTTTATTCTGCATTCACACGCATGCAGACAAAAAAAAAAAAAGACTTAAAATAGGTAGAGTTTGTTACACATTGGTAACAGAAATGTTTCCTCTCATCAAAACAAGTTTCTGAAATTAAACCCCCCCCAAAACCCCCCTGAGAGGCATTTCTTTCTGTTATTGTACAGACACAGTTGCTTTGTGCCCAACATATACTGGATTCTAAAGATTTAAAGTGTAATTTAAAGTGTAATCATAAACCTTACGAGGCTTTATGAGCCCCGGTCAGTCAGTTTCTAAGCTGCAGTGCTTCACTTGAAGCAATAAACACTGACGGGTGATTTTAAAAACTGAAGGGCTAGTGGGTAGAACAAAAATTTTGCAGTGTTTTGTGCATGTGCATTTCATTTTTCACACATAATTCTTTTTATTTATGAGTATAACACTGTTTAGGGAAACAAACAGCCCTTTCTACAGTAATTTGTGCATTTGCATCGTACAGACAAAGCAGCTGACCTTGAGGTTCGAGAGGCAGTTGTTGAGAAAAATGTGCCAGCGGCTGAGGAAGAACTGCTTCTGACTGACACACAGGAGGCAGGTCACCAGAGGATACAGGGCCTGGTGCACAGAGGGAAGACAGATGGGAGAAAATTAAATGAGGCGCATGACAAATTTGGGGAGATGAACCGACCTGTCAGCCAAACACTGAAGTTGATAAACAGCACTTCTCTGATTTGTTACAATTTTACACTGGATGAAAGTTCAAAGGTAGTGCGATGATGGTGCATATTCTTTCTCCCCCAATTAGTGAAACAGACACGGTCTGACTAACTGCAAACTTTAACCCAGGTACTGACATCCATCTTTGTCCTTTAAAAACAAGAATTTATATACATGAAATCCCATGAATAAAATCAAACCATCAACAGTGTGAGTTTTTAGAAGCGACTCATATTTACGGACTTTTAACAGAAATTTCATGTTCAGCAGGCTCAGACCTGACGTCTACTCTGTTCAGTCATTCTTAAAGGTTATGTAAGTCAGCATGCAGATCATTCTTTAAAACAAATTTTTTGCTGATGATCAGCGTTGGTCGGGGGAGGCGTCGCGACTGGTCTTGGAAACTCTAACCTTGAAAAGCGCACCTGTCACTCCTTATCAAAGTGAGCACTGATTATCTGATTCTCGCCCATTTCTTTCTTTTTACTCAGACAGCCAGAATGCAAATGAATAACAATTATGGAAAAGCGCCACATTGCTATCATTCCTGTCATGTTTGTCAATTATGATCTCTCTGGCATGGCAGATGACTGCTTGTTAGTGTGCGTGCCTCTGTGTTATTCACTTGGAAAAAGTGAAAAAAAACAAAACAAGAACTTTTGTTTGGAGAGAGGTGTGTTAGGTCTGGGCTGCATGGGTGGCTTGGAGTATGCGGAGAATCTGCAATAATAATGCAGCACAGCGGACTGATGACATGTCTTGTTATCAAATGTGCCCATCAAATAACTGTAGGACACATCCCAAAGGTGGGGCAACATCTTAGAGAATGTACCACCTCAGCGAGCGTTGTTGTGCATCTAAGAAATTTCTAAGAAGTTGTGTCTATATTTTAAGGATGTTATAGCACTGAAAATCGCATACGGTTCAGCAGCCTTGTAATCAAAGCCTAGCCTTAGTGCACTGTTTTAATGAGTCAGATGAACTGCTGATTTCCCTGCCTACCTCCATGCTGTGGGCAAACACTGCCCATCTGGCGCAGCTTCAAAAAATAGCCAGTGTGCTGCACACTACACTCTTATCTCGTTCCCATGAAGAGATAAAAGCCCACATGTTGGGAGACTTACAGTAAGTGCTTTCACCAACTGCTAGTAATGGTGAGGAAATGAAGAGAGATTACCAGTGGTAAAACCGAATACAGGGAGAAAGTTACCAGAGAGTGTTTCTTCCTAGAGGACAGGTCCAGTGTGGTGTCGTACAAACTTTCGACAAAATTTCGTAGACACGGCACGTTCACCTCATTCTTCACAGTCTGGAGGAGGAGAGATAATGCAGAAGTTATGTCGATATACACTGGATTTCATTTCCCCCCCCCACCAGAATAATGTCTGTTAAACTGATCGAGACAAACAGGGCATTATATACTGATGATCCAAAGACATCAGACTTATCATATGAATGGAGAGCAATAATTTCAATCTGAGCTTGTCCTCATGTCTACTTTTTTTGTTCTGAGGAGTAAGATTAAATGCACTTACAGCAGCTACAGGTACGAGTATTTCCACAAAGAGTCCGGCTAATGAGTGCTTAATGTCTTTATCTTTCACTTCCAGGAAATACTGTGCACACTCCTGGAGACAGAGAGAAGGAAAGAAAGAAAGAGAGTCAGAGAAAGTGATAAAAAACATCTCTGTATATGTCCATAGTTTTGTTTTTTCAATGGATCATGGGAATTCTCGCAACTACGATTCACATCAAAGGCCCGATAAAGAAGGCAATTAACCCCTGTTTACTTTGTAGAACTTGGGTAGAAAGCTCTATGATGACACTTAAGAGCTTCCAGCTACAAATATTCCAACTAAAAAAACTACATCATTTCTTTAAGCTTCCTTAACACAGCCCCTCTTTGGCAAGGTAGCTATTACAGTAGTAGCTCAGTCTACCTGCATGAACTGGAAGGAAGCTTCAAAGTCTTCCACTGGGTACATTTTGATGCGGAAAAACTTGAGTCCCATGATGAGGCTGATGGTGGACTGGATGACGTACGGGCTCTGCTCTTTCTGCCTCAGCTCCTTGAGCTCAGAGATGAACTTTTTCCTCACTGCTGGGAACCTGCCGAGGATATAGTGACCAGATGTGAACAATTCTCGTGAGTTTTAGTAAATACCATTATATCTATGTCTAAGTGGGGGGGGGGGGGTTACATTTGAAGAATAACTAAAACAAAGCATCAAGAGTCTTCTAATCTCTGTTTATTTGCTTAGATTGAGCATGTTTAGTCTGCAACCCCCCCCCCTTTTTTTTTTTAAACACATGCACATGGGTATATGCTTTTTGCGTATGTACCAACCAGCTAGACAGATTCTACCAACAGTGCTCTGCAAGCCTATATTTAGAAAGGCATCTGGAGGGGCAATGTGCAGGGAATATGTATGTGTGTGTGATTTTTGCACATGGTCTTGCATGTTACCACAGCGGTTTAGTAAGTGAAATAGTTATCAACCTTGTTCTACATGCAGAGAGTTTAAATAAACCACATATAAACACTGTTATCATTAACTAAACTGAAACAAATATGCAGATAATGGCAAGAATAATAAAGCATAACCTCAGGTTATTTATGAGTGTGTACTCAAATTTGTCATAGTCCCGTGTGTGCAGAATGCAGTGCAAATAAATAACATAAGACAATTTTTCTCCCTTTGCTCAACTAGATCTCAAAATACTTGGCTGATAGCTGTGTTCCATTAAGTATGTGGATTTTTGGGGGGTTTATCTGTGTGTGTGTGTGTGTGTGTGTGTGTGTGTGTGTGTGTTTGTGTTTGTGTGTGACAGTTTCTGAGCTGCCATGTTTAACTGCATTACGCAGTAATAACCCAGTAAAATTAGATTTTTTATTTCTTTTTTTATCCTTCATCGCACATGACATTACATGACACAGTTGGAGGACCCTTATCATTACCCTTATGCTCACAAACACACATTCAGACTAGAGGAACACAGCTGTTACTACATTAGGTTCCTCACTTGTGCTGAAGTCAGAGAGACGACATTTGTAATCTCTGATTTCACTGAAAATTGGGTCAAAAAGAGAGCAGATAGCAACTGTTGCCACATATTAAATTTTTAACCCAGACAAACAGGCCCACAGCTGTAACACGACCTGGATTCTACTTCAAATTAAAGACAAAAATACTTTTTTTTTCTTTCTGTTATATTTCTACTCTATGACCACAAATCCTTAGTCAGCAGTTTTTTAAGTCCGAGACAAGCTGGACTTTCTTTTTATTGTGATTTCCACAAACCCACTCACTCTAGACATCTGGGAAAACAATAACACTGTGAAATATTAAGACTTCTCGTACCCACTTCAGCTATTACATTTTGAAAACACTGGCCTCAACATCGAGTACTCGCTTTCAGTTTTTATTGAGCTTTGGCTCTGTACATGTTGGGTCTTCAGGGAGATTTATTCTTGAATAAAAAAATACTAGCAACAGGTACAATTACATGAGAGACACAAACATTTAATGCATGCGGCTACACAAACATGCATACAGTGTAAGCATTAATTAATTCAACAGTACCTCGACTGAGCTACGACTCCCACTACTTCAGCATAGAGGTCAGCGACTATGTGCATGTTGCCTGTGTTGGGCCCCAGATACCTAAAAATTAAACATTAACGTGAATATTATCAACCAAGTATACTGGTTAGTTTTTACAAATTTGAAAACTAAAATGCATTTAATGCATTCTAGTGCATTAATATAATTTTTATAGGTCATCTGTCTTACCCTTCCTTGTATTTGAAGTGCTTGAAGGCCAGGTTAACAACTTCTTGGATGAGTCCATCCAAAAGAGGATGGAGGGGGATCTGCAGAAAAATGTAATTTTATTAGAATTACTTTGTCACTTAATCATATAAAAGCTATTCTGGAAGGACGTTTAATATGCATTATACTTTCCTGGAACCATGTCTAAATTATTAATATATTTTATTTAGTTGCAACTGCACATGAGTGGAGTAGTCAATACTGTATGGCAACATATTCTTATGTAGTACCTGTACAATGTGTTGTGTAATAATTCAGAGAAAGGCAAACAATACTTTATCAGTGCTTCTCCTTTAAACCTTTAAAAGACATTATGCCAAACAGATCAGACTACAAAATGTGGCGCACCTGCTTTAAAACTTCAATAAGCACCAGTGAAAAGATGAAATCTATCGCCAGATCCCTCCGCTCCAATAAGTAGTCCTTCTGTTGCTCATCACTGAGAAAGACAGACATAAGACGACATTAGCACACTTACAATAACAGTGTCTGTTCTGTTAGACCCAGGTGCACAGAGCTGTGAAGGTCATGTTTGACTGTTTGGTTTTAGCACATTTCCTTATCTATAGCACTATGTAATGCGTTAATGTTACCAAGTCTTCCAAGTTGTCATTTTTTGGTTTCTACCTCAAATTCTATGTCTATGTTACATTAATGAGTAAGTGTGACATTCACACCTATGTTTGGACAATGACCGACCATCACCCTAATCATCCTCATCTGATTTCAGGCTGGTTTGGGAATATTTGAGCCCACATTGCTTGGAATAAGTCATTTTAAAGATATGATCCAGTTCATGTGTTGCACAAGCAGGTCCAATATTTTAATCGTCTCTCACTTTTTTGACTTGGTGTTGGCCCTGGGTCGATATTCATGGGACTCGTCCTCCAGGCCATTTTGCCTCTTGTACCAGTCGAACAGAGTCTTCAGGATGGATGGCAGGCAGTACTCAGCTAGAGAACTCATAGAGCTGATCAGCTGGACAGATGACAGGAAGAAGAGAGGGAGCCAAGAGACAAAGAGAAAGGATGGCAAAAAAGGTTAGTCCCGTTCAAAATATTCGACAGTGTATAGTTAGTATGTGTCCACATGAGGCACACACACCTGGTCAAACTGTGGGTCTTCTCCTCTCTGCAGAGATTTGTTTAGTGGCTTCTCCTGCGAGATAAGAACAGACAGAGGTGGAAAACACTCATGTTAGTCTACTAGCATTAGTAAATATTTTGTTTTGAAATTCAGGAAAAAGAAATTCAGTTCAGACTCCTAACAGAACAAAATGGTCATTGTGTCCAAAAAAGAGAGCGAGTGAGACTCATAAATCACTGAGTCAGAATGCCAACGCTAATAGTCGGATTTATTAAATGTTTACTTTGTCAAACAGACAAAAAAATGAGATGAGAGGGTTATTATTCTGGCTCAGAGATATTAGGGTTACTTTGTTGTTCAAAAAACTGCAAACACAGTGTGTCTCGTTGTGAACCATAAACTGAAAATTGTCATATAGAGACAAGCAAAGGTGTTTACATTCACAGTTCAAGTACACTAACAGGTACATCTAAGCCTGTATTATTTAGGACTGCCTGCTTTTTCAAATGATAACAATACAAAGGAGAAACACCTTGGGTTAAATGTGTATTTGATCACTGACTGTAGAGTGTGCGTAGGTTTCCAGCTAAGGTAAAATACTATCCACTAAACACAGCGATAAAGAGAAGGCATTCCTTGATTTACTACTTTGTCCATTTATTGCTCGGCTGGATAGTTAAAAAAGGTTGGAAACTGAGGATTGCATAAAAAAGTCGAGCCAAAATACATTGTAATCAAAAGTTACTATGAATAACAAAATTAAATAAGGTGGCCAAAATGCATGTTTATGATGCTGTAACACAGACAGAAGTGGACTAAGCGTCATGGAGAGGAAAAATTAAAAAAAAGAATCAAAGCTCAGTCACTCACCAGTGGTTCAGCCATGATGATACGGATCTTGCGTTCAGAGAGCAAGGTGAAGTTGGCAAATAAGCTTTTTAGGACGAACTCGCCCGGCTTGCTCTCGGGGTCCACGTTGACAGGCGCCATGACGACGGGACCCTTCCTTTCACCCAAGGGACCGCTGGCTGGTGGGATGGATGGCTTCAGTCCCACTGGAGAAGCTGATGACATATAAGACAGGCCAGTTAGTCTGAAGTACTCTGACTCTGTGGGTCACCCCTGAGTTACAGTAAAGACTTCTGTGCCCCCAGTGTGCACACAATTTTGCCAGCGTTACTGCTAACTGGAGCATATTTAACGCTAAAGGTTTTTGAACTACAGATCTCATCATTTTTGGGCTTTGACCCTTTTTTTTTGTTTTTGCTTTCTGAACCATGACAAATAGAGTTGAATATGCATTAGAAGTTCATATTTGCAATGCTCTCATGGTTGATGATTCTCACTTGTAGAGTCATGAGGAATGGGGAAGTGTTAAAGATCATCTTCTTGAGCATAAATCGTATTCAAACTAATAAATACCACATCTGTGTGTTCATATTTTGACTGAGTTATGGCTCGGCGATGGACACCGACTCTGGCAATCCTTACACGATCCTCCCTGCTTTGCATTCAGGCAGCTGAGGTGCAGACTCGTGCTATCTCCTGTGGTAATAAATCTCACACTCGGATAAATAAACAGAGTGAAACATTTGCAGGTTTGATTTCCAGAACATGCCGGAGGAAAATACATGTGTTAAGTACTTCCCCCACCCCCCCAAACAAAACAAAGCAACAATTACCACAACATTTCCCAGATGTGTGTAGTGTGTTTGCATTAAGAGCGATGCCAAATCAAACTGACCTTTCATGACCATGTGACCTGACCTCACTGGAGAGGTGAGATGTAAATACTAACTCATGGACATGACAGGCCCCTTGGCCTGCAAAGCAGTCTGAGTTAAACCTGAGCACTCAGGCACTGCAAACAGGTGTCCATATGAATGCACAAGCCTTTACGCTTACCAAGGCCCTTGATGAAGCTGATCACACTAGCCCTGCTCCATTTCGTTGGCACCTCCATGGTGCAGACAGCCTTACAAGGAAACAGTGGGTGAAATGGGAAGAAACGGTGGGATATTACAGGCTGTGAAATACAGCGGCCACGATTTATAACAAAAGCAATTCCTTGCAAGAGGTTAAAGTCACAGAGGACGTTTGTCTACTCCACCATTGTCAAAAATGCGACAGAAGTCCCTTTGATGCTCGACTTTGGCACCAGGTCGGTTTAACCAAAGCTAAAAGCGTAAATCTCCATCCTTAAGAAAATGAACGACAGAAAAAGCGAAACACATGAGCCTGAGGTCAAAAAGAAAACTGTCATGACAGCAGTATTACAGCTCTATCCCACATCCAGTCCAAATCAAACAGGGTGATGACCTGCATCCACACACTGGAGGAGCCATAGCCAGAGCAAATCCGCCCAAGTGAAGATGCCTCGATGCTTTAGAGCCAAGAGAGCTCCAGTTGAAAGTTGAAGAGCAGGTGCAGAAGTGTCTTCTTAAAATAAAAGTAGAGACAACCAACAACAATTTATTCTGTCATAAGGGCAATCTAACAACAGGGATCAAAAACCTTTCCAGTGTCCTGCTCCAGGAGAGGTTTGGGTAGATTAGAGGCTGCGTAGGGCCTCGTGCTCGAGGGCTATATGAGCCTACAGGCCAGCTATCAGTTTCTACTTTTGCTTCTGCTCCGCCTCCGACCTGTCACCACTGCTCTGCACAACAATTCCTGTGACCTTGAATTCCTTGAAGCCCTTTGGAAGGAAGTACTGAAATTAAGTGCTTCTTTGAAAATGGTTAAGGGCTGTCCTTAAGTAGCCAATAGAAGTTAAGTAAAGTCTGCTCTTTGTGGAGATCTGACCAGAAGAGTTAGGCTGGAATTTCAACACTGCTCCGAGAGCGAGCCGAGGGGCGGAGGGAGGTGCTATATATAGACTGCTGGCGGTCACTCTCTTACATACCCACCACTCCCACTGACCCCTACTCATACACAATTGCAGACACATGAGCACAAAGACATAATCAAATAAACAGAAATACACACACTCATACACAATAGAATAGAAGGTGGTCTTAAAAGGAGATAATCCATTACAACTGCTCAGTGATACACAGTGGTATACAAGCTTGTGCTTGATCAGATGAGAGTCAAAAGTTGTGGCGGAGCACTTCCTGTGACCACTGTAGACCATCTGCATGACTCAGCAATAAAGGGGGTAAATCAGTAGAATTCTATCATGTCCAGTCAATACAAGTCTGCCTTGGTTTAATTACACTTTATAATAAATTCCAAATTTTAATTGAGAAACATTTATTTACAAGAGTGCGAGCAAGACAGAGACAAAGAAAGAAAGGGACTGAAATGGCAAAGAGACAGAAGAGGAATTGCAGAAAAGCAGAATTGACAATAACAACACTGTTTTTCTTTGAGCCAAAATTCCATTGAAGGAAATTTCACTAATGTTTTGATGCTGGATGGAAAAAGCAATGCATTTTAAAACCCTGACTTGGACTGTGGGAATCAAGTCTTAAAAATAATCAGCAGATTATCTGATAAAAATAGACCAAGTGGAGAGAATTTACATCTGGTGTTTACCTCCAACCATCATGTCATACTAGCAGACAAGCACCCTGGCAGGATGAGTCATGAATAACATGCATTATGAGACAGGGGTGACTGCATACACATCTTGATGCATCAACAATGCAGCTGTCACACAGAAATCCTGATAGGAATGTTTAAATTAAGGTTAGCATTTAATACCTTTCAGTTTTTCTGGACTTGTGAAAAGACATATCAGTTGTGCACATGCTTGCACAGTCTGCTGCCAGTTTAATATACACTGTGATGAGTCACTTGTAAAAGCACAGACAATAACACAAACACGCACTGACTGGCTTCCTCAAGACCAAGAAGAGCTAAAACTGTATGCAGGTAGAGAAGGTACCTGTGAGACAAAGGTATTCTGGAGTTTTTATTGTGTTATTCTTGGTCATTTTTGAACTAACCCTTAGTTGTGTAGTTATAAGAGGTTTAAGTTTGAATGAATGTCAACAGCAGTGCACTTCTCAGCTACTGTAATCCAAAATACTGCCATGCTGTGAGCATTACAGGTGAAAGGATTTAGGAATGTTTTTAAGGATGTAATAATGAAACCAAAAAAACCAAAAGGATTTAAACTAAAGTCTTACAAAAATCTGAGTAGTTGACATTAAGCGCATGAATATTTCAAAGCGATGGCAGGGGATGATGAGGTCAGCTATTTGTCTAGTGATTTCACTCCACAGCAACTTAAAGTTAAAACACCAACCCAAGTTGGAGATAAGAGCCTGATTCTTAGCTTTTAAGTCTTCTGACTGCTATTGATCTCATGACCTTGAGCCAAACAAAACCAACATGTCTGCGTCTGGTCTACAGCTGTGACAAGTGAGGAAACACGTCTGTTTCTGCAGTGATTTCATTTTTTATTACATCACCAATAGCTCAAGGGGAACCATGAACACGGCCCATGAAATTCCTCCTTAACCACTGCACCGAAGTAACCCCTGCTGTCAGTAACCTTCAAAGCACACCTGACACATGAGCTGTGCAAAAGGCAAGAAATTCTCATGGAATCTAGTGACTTCTCAAAGAGGCACACAAAAACAAACTGAAGACTACCACAAGAAGTGTTCAGCCAGTACAGGAAAATCACCGCAGCACAACAACAACAACAACAAAGCCTTCTCGCTTATCTTTGCATCCTCTACAAGGTAAAGTACAGGCTGCACAATGATGAATCCAAATGGGGCGATAAAACAGCGATGTGTTCTGCTTACTGTAATGTCTCAGATTTGTAAAGTACAGTATGTCCCGATGAAAAAAGTCGAGAGAGATGCTGCCGGTGACAGACTGCCTCACAGCGACCTACAGTGGCTTTACCTTCTGTTTTGTAAACAGATATTTTGAGTCTTCTGGACCGCACATAAAAATATCACATGTAAACAGACAGCTCTGTTTTGTTTTTATTTATTGGCAAATTCTGATTGAGACTGGTACATAAATTATAAAGTCAAAGTCAAATAGTGACACTTTTTTCTGTTAAGAAATGTTCTATATAGAAAACTGCTGAGAAGCCAGATTTACCCTCATTCTCTGGAGCTCTTGCTCAACTACTTGTCTTCCATTATTACGTTACGTAATATTGCCAAATGTTGACAGTGTCGATCACACTGTGTGCCGTCCGTTTGTCCCTGAACTCCAAACGTAAACACAAATAAGCACAGTCTGCACACTGCAGGATCCATTAATGATGAGTTGAGGGCAGACTGTATCACACATTTGTTGGGCACAGCAGCAGCAACAACAACCGTGATCTGTTAGCTGTACTCACTGCCTCCAAAGGACTTCAGCAGAGACTTGAGGCTGATGTCAAAGAAGCCTGAATCCTGCTGGCTGGTCGCCATGGCTGCAGAGGCTATGTCGCCACGGTGACAGACAGCAGAGGGGGGACAGGACGGCAGGATGAGGCGTTGCAGACGGAGCAAGTAAGAGAAAGAGGAGAGCGCTCCGACAGGAAAAAGGCTTGGAGAAAGGGGGAGAAGGATGCGGGTGGGCAGCGAGCGATGCGGATGTTGCGGCTGTCTGCTAATGAGTGTGTGTGTTTGTTTGCGTGAGTGCACAAGGAAGAGTGTGTGTATGTCAGAGAGAAAGAGAAATAGTGTCTCTCAGGCTTGCCTGAGCTCTGTGTTGCTATCTTGCTGGCTAACACCCCCCCATCCCCTCTCTGTTTTGCTCTCTCAGGACAGTGATACACAGATGTTGGTAGACGCGAGCAGCCAATCCTCTTAGAGGAAAGAAGGAGAAAGAGAGCGCGGGGGGGGGGGGCGCACACACACACACACACAAGCAAGTCC
>VUQG01019185.1:0-22191 GCA_015106755.1 Etia nguti | reverse complement strand
CTAGCCAAACTTCAGTAACCCTACAAACGTCACTGCTGTTTAGTTTTCTGTCTTCATTTATGTCAGAAGTGATAGCAGAGCTGTAAGTCTTAATTTGTTTCAGAAATCTGGTATATTATATTTAGATGGAAACTAGCGAGCTAACTTCCTGCTAACTTCTAACTCCGTTAAATTTCATAAATTCTGTTTTCATGGATGCCTGGATGTTAAACTTAATTGTTACACCTGGTAAAGCAGCAATTTAGACAGTTTCAGTAATGCTGCAGTGATCATTTGACTTTGGGCCCAGACATGGCTAATGACATCAGTCTTAAAGAATGGATAGATGCAAGTCTATGGACTTGCTAACTTCGCTAGCTAGCATTAGCTGATAACTTATCACTCTATCTTGTTGTCATTATGATTTTGTTTGGCTCTATTAACAAAGATTACCATAAATAAAGTCAAAGTTTCAACTCTAGTGCTCACAAACCAATGGTTGTTTAAGGAGCCCATTTAAATCATTTATATACAGTCTGTGGAATAATCACATTTCTGTCTTTCTCAGGTTTTAAGAAATAATGACAAAATATAATTTATCAAATTGAAAAGGAACAGAGGTACAAATGATAAATATACAGTCATTTCAAAAGAACTCTAGTGACTAAGAGCTGGCACTATTAGACCTGTCAGCGGTTGATAGCTCTGATTTAACATTTTAATTCAATTCAGTTCGATTTTTGAATCCATTCTTCTGCTGGTTACATCCCTGAGGTGATTATTTATAACAGAGTAGAAGAAAATAGTCATCCAGTAAAGCTTTTCAGAGAATTCTCTTTTCTCGCACGCTCTCGTTCGTGTGCCAGGCAACAGATTGCTGGAAGAAATAATCCACATTTGGAGAGCTCACACAATCACAGCTTTTCTCTGTCATGGTCTTTTCATTAATTAATACACACATCCACAAATCACAGCTGCAGGCATTCTCCACTGAGCAGCTCAAATTGATACTAAATGCTTCCGCAGGTATATCTACTTTTCTGCTTTTGTCACACATGGTGGGCAGCATTTTGTACCTCTTGAATCCACAAAAATCCATCAGTTCTCCTTGATTACACCGGACTCATGGGTAATAGGTTTTCTGTAGTGCGTTGGTTTCATAAGCACATGAATATTGTTTACCATTTTAGAGGCAGGTTGCAATTTTTGTAGCAAATTATGTGACACATTTTGAGCAATGGCACTTTTTCATTACAGATTTGCTCAGAGGCATCTAGCTGGTATCGATTTTGTCCTTTTTGCCAAACTCTGTCCATGCTGAAGGTCATGCTGCTTATTGATTTTGCCTCAAAATGGTGCCACAGGGTATTGGCAAGAAACTCAGACAAAGACATTTATATACTCTGCTCAATTAAAAAGTGCCATTGTGGGGAAAAAAGTGCACATTGACTTATTAATGAAGTTTTGATTCTTATAGGTTTTTTTAACGTTGAATTTTTTCATGAAAATCAGATATGAAGAAAAATGTTTGGGAAACCTTTTAGTTTTGTGTAAAAGTGTTCATCTGTACTAAATGTGTAGGAGTTAGTGTTAACAGATATATGAATATTGTGTATGTCTCGGCGAGTGCAAAGAATAATGCATTCCATCACTTCAAAACCATGACACAGAGTCACTGAACTGCATCTGACGAAGTAGCATTCCTATATTATATGTGTTTATCACACCTGCCTGCTCGACGGCCATGGCCTCTCCTGAGATGCCTGAGCCGACGCATGCCGAGATGTTAGCATTCCCAGACTCGACTCGGTCTCAAAACATTTGGAACAAAATGACCTAAGGGATGGGATTTCCCCAAGATAATCAGAGGCAGCAGAGGAAGGCAGTGCGTAAGCGCTTGTGTTTGGTGATGTACACAAGAATCAAAAATAGGCATTCCGTCAAAGCGGCTCATACTAACGAGGCTCAAGCTGACTTGCTGAAGATGACATTATAAACTGTGCCTCTCTTTATTTTAATATAATCGTTTTCACAAGAGAAATTTGAACCGGAGATGCATGCGAAAGATTAGAAGACAGACAAACCCCTATGCCACTATCCCAGCTCCCATGCACCATAACCTCCCTGTCTCTTCTTTTTTCATACTAACAGAGACTGAGTGGTTAGAAGCAGTCAAAAAAACCACACACACGCACACGCGGCTAGTTGGCCAAAACTCTGAGACTAGAGCAGAGAACACATTGCATGTCGATGCAGTTTTTGAGCTTACAATGATACCAGGCTCACACTGACAACAGGTTTTCACAGGATTGGGTAATATCCACTGCTTCTGCAAGAGGAACACATAGATAGCTGAGGTCTCCTGGAGTCAGTGCACCATCAGTCACTCATGTTGCTAAAAGGACAAAGAGGCTTACATCATGTTTTCACCCTTGTGTCTTGTGTCTTTTTTTTCTTTTTTAGTAGACTGTTGTTTTGCGCCCAAATCAGAAAGTCAGCCACCAACATGGTGTGTGTATACTCTGAACTATATTGAAGTAGTTATGTATTGCTGCTTTTATAGAATATTAAAAACTTTTAACCAAACAAGTTCAGAAATTGAACATCTAACCGCTTCAACAGCAAAATATACTGTCAATGAAAAAAAAGAAAGAAAAAGAAAAATGCTTCGATGACAGACTTCTGCTGCTTTCCTGCAGAGCACCATCCATAACACATTGCCCTCTTTTGCACACATCTGTAAATCTCCATACAGGGAATGAGGCCATCCCCTTACATTTACTGAGATCTATCAGTGCGCAGTTTGTTGCAAAGCCAACAAACCGTGCAGGTAAGATTTCTTCAGAGCAATGTTTTCTAACTGCAGGATATCACACATAGCAGCCCTGGTGTATAAGTTGCAGTTCAACAAGTTAAGAAAAGAAGCTGCAGATCACACCTTAACAGGGAATTCTGGTGTAGATGAGTGTAGTACTGTAATCTTTTAACACTCAGCTGGAATATTTCGAGGACGGTTTTTGTGAGTTTCCTGTGAAGCGTTATTCTCTGAATCCTTTCCATTTCGCTTTTATATTTGTTCATTCGAAAGGGGTCGAATCATCCCCCGTAGTGTCTAGAGGTGAGTGGATCAATCCAAATATCGATACTATCAATGCCAGCAACTATATTGTTATTGTACTGCTTTCTATTTTTGCTGCAACGTTCAAGGAATCAACAAGTCAAATAAAAACAAACAAAAAATAATGTAGTGAGTTGTTAGCAAATGATTCGGGCTCTGCACTGATCAACACATCCATCTGACAGCCTACAGCCTCCAACAGCACAAGTTCCCATTTTAGCAACTCTTGCCCACACATTTTCCTTCGCCTCTTTTCCCACACCCTGCACCTCTGTTTTTCTGTCTCACTCCTTTTCTAAACTTGCTTCCTCTAACATTTTTTCCTTTCAAACACTCACACACACACACATATATATATATGTATGTATACACACAAGCCGTTTCCTGTACTCAACTCCCCTTCCCAGCAGAGTGATGCAGCTTTGCTTTTATGAGATACCAAACTTGGGCTTGCGGCAGAATGACTGACCGACTTGTAGGGAGGACAGAGGAGCCATTTTGTGCCCTGCCGCCTCACTGAATCCCTTTAAAATATTCATTCATAAACTCCTGGAGCCTTTTACTCCACATCAAACAGTAGACCCATAGGAAAAGCACTGAGCTGATGCATCCAGAGAGGAAAACAAAAATAAAGGGTAAACAGGACTACGGGTGAAAACCAAAATTAATCTAAATATTTATGCGCTAAATATACACTGATATATTCATTGTGTTTTTAGGGAAATGATTTGGACTGAAATTAAAATCAACAGGATTTGAATTTGGCAAAATATGCAGAAGCGCTTAGAACTGCTGTGTCATTTTACAGAGCAGCTGTGTTTTTCTCTGTTAAATAGTCCAAAGCAATGATTTCGAAAATATACTTGTTTAAATAGCAAATGATTTCCCAAGTGACAATCGGAAAATAAACCTGTATGAAGTGTTCATTTGTTGTGAAATACGAGATTAAAAAGTATAGTTTTTGTGCACCGTCGCCTCACAGCAAGAAGATCCTGGGTTCAAATCCACATATTCGATGGTGGCTGTGTGCGGTTCTCTCGGTACTCCAGCTTCCTCCCACACTCCAAAGACATGCACCGTCTAAGTTTATTGAAGTTTCTAAATTTGAATAATTGTCCGTCTGCCTCTATGTTGGCCCTGCAATAGTCTGGTGACCTACCCAGGGCGTACCCTGCCTCTCGCCCTATGCCAACTGGGATAGACTCTAGCCCAGGGTTTACAGGGTCTGCAGCAATGCCTGGGTAGGTGGTATGTGTCAAAGTAACATCCTCATGGATGGCTGAAACCAAGGTTTCCCAGCAGAACACTGCCCAAAACATCACACTGCCTCTGCAGGCTTACCCTCTTCCCATAGTGCGCCCTGTTGTCAGGTGTTCTCCACTGCCTTTTGCCACATTGCAAATGACCTCTTTAAAGAACTCCAGTGTCGCCCGAATAAGCTCTCTGCTTACTTACTGCTCAGCTGTGCAAGTTGCATGGCATCTGTTTAGTATTTACTGAGAAAAAAAAAATACAAAACTTCTAATTCATGAGCTGAACTGTCACAATTAATCGGTCTTTGCATGACATAAATGGTTTTAATCAGAGTGGCGCTATAGTATGAGGGCTAGTTCTACAGGAAGAGAAAGCAGGAAACTGAGAGGAAATCGGGGTGATTGTGATTGGAGTCAAGCCCAGGGTGAAAAGAGGAAATGCATGGGTGATTGATGGGAGAACAGTAGGGAGCAAACGACCTGTCTAGTTGGTCAAAGCTGTCATTCTAATGCCATTTAATAAAAAATAATCATTAAAAATATCCTATTAAAGCTTTTAAGCTGCAGGTGTGCAATGTCTCTTAACAATTTTGAAATTAGCTGCATGGAAAGGAGATCTGTTTAAAAAATAAATGTCACATATAGAAAAAAACAGGTGGAGGTGGTTTGGTGTGTATGTTTTGCTTTTTTGCCCCTAGTTTCCTGTTCCTGAAAGCACCTTGGCCGTCAACACAGTTGACACAGATTACAAGTATGCAGGCTTGCAAAACATCCCATTTTGGATGGGGTGTTATATGCCCCCACCCCTCGCACCCACTTCTCTCACCCTCTTCCTCCTTCCTGCGTCCCCCACCTTCCTCCAAATACTATAAATCACTCTATATCTGCTCTCTCTCTCCCTCTTCGAGGTTGACCTGCTGATGAACTACTCGCTTAAAGAAAAAAAAAAAAGTCATTGAAATGGCATTTAAAGCAGCGGCCACACACATGCATATGCTTCTCTGAGGTCAGAAGTTTAATATTTAATAATACCTTACGACTGTAACCAGGCAGCTACTTGGAAAAGCCGATAAAACTCTGGCACCAGCAGTAGCTCGACGACAGTGAAGTAGGTTAAGTCAGAATTTGAAGCAGGGCTTGTATGTGAGCTGGCTGCAGATTGCCCAAAGTCATGTGGTTCATATTTGATTCAAAAAGCCATTTGCTATGCTTGATTTAAGAACTACATTATCAGTGTATCATTAATGTATTTTCTTCTGACAGCACGAGAGATTTGGAAGGTTCCGGTGGGTCACCGTGAGAGAGAGAGGGAAAAAATACGAGCAAGTCAGAAAAATGAACACGGCAACAAGAGGCACGCAGAGGGAACATGGGAAGGAAAAGTACGGAAAGAGAAAAACAGAGGAATGAGAAAGCAGACACATGCGTCCTGGGGTGAGGCTTGCAGGAAATGAAGTCAACAGTCTTGGAGAGAGAAGAATGCGAAAAGCAGCTGTGGGGCTGCCTTCCTCTGCTTGCTCAATCTCCAAGGTCTCCAAAGACCAACTCTTCTCAATCTGACACCACTTCACAGTTAATGGGTGAATCCATAAAATTATAGACTATCATTAAGTGCTGATTATACTGCGATTCCAGCTTTCCATATGCTGCAAGTGGCCTAACCTGTTGTTATGAGCTATGGCAAATAAACAATACCAATGTCAAAGTTTCACCGGGGCTTAAATTTAGTCAATGCCAGCTTACTGTGGGGCAGAGTTTAAGGCAGAGGTTTACAAGAGTTGAAATTAAATACAAGTGTGTTTTAAAAAAAAAAAAACTAGATATGCATTGCTGGCTGGGATAATTGGATTATTTGACTTTGTAGCAGTAAATCCAAGCTTAAGAGTTTCATTAACCACATTTTAAAAAGTAAACACTTATGCAAACATTGACTCTCTAAAGCGAGATAACAATAAAACTGGTTTGCATCCTGAATGTCATTACATTTAAAACACATTTATTATTATTTTCATCATTTGGTTCAAAATGTCTGCAATCCAAAGAGGATTAAAAACATTGCTCGTATAACAGCGGGAAGCAAAAACTGCTGCATAAGAGACCAAATAAAGAGCGGAAGGACGGAGGGATGATTAGGGTGTTTTCAGCTGAGGATGAGCTTAAAAACAGATAGGTTGGGGCAGAGGGGAGGGGGACTGATTAATGATTAATCTACCTTGGCCACAACACAGAAGATGCAAACATAGCCCAGGAGGAGAGAAACTTCAAACTCGGGCATAGAAATGAGAATCGCAAGCAAATATGCCATCATTCAACGTGCTCACTGGACCTAGTGCACATTGTATCCTTTAGTGATGGACCAGTGAAAGAGAAGGCTATTTAGGGCCTTGCAGAGCCCACCATTAAAATAACATAGTGGGTGATGGGTGATGGATATGTTTTGTGTGTGTATATGTGTCTTTGTGTACGAGAAGAAAAAGAAAAACAGCCTCATGGAGCAAACATTGCAAAAGAAAAACTGCCTTTTTTTGATTATTTTGTTGCATTTTTTTTTTCTAATTGCACTGCACTGAGGTGTTCACGCTAAACTATCTCTAATGACTGAGAGTCTGTTAAATAAGACAGTCCTTTTTAAATAGCTTCTTATACACTAGGATAGAAAAAAAAGGAAAATATTGTATAACTCAACTGCAACCACAGTTTATAGATGTAATTAAACATGGCCACTGTATACAGTACCAATACTAAGTGAGGTTAGGCATGTAATTCGACCTGTAAGACAGACATACATGCACACACATACACATACTGCATAATTCCAGCCCTGAAGTATAAATAGTATATTTAGTTGGAATAATTCCAACTAAATATACCAGTTCCAAACTTTTCTTATTGGCTACTGTAGAGGTTTTGCCATTTTAGCCTTTATTATATAATATTGGGGGGGGGCAGGGATAGCTCAGTAGGTAAAGTGTTGGCCCCGTGATTGGAAGGTCAGGGGTTCGATTCCCCTGAGCGGCTACCCTGAGGTACCCCTGAGCAAGGTACCGTCCCTACACGCTGCTCCCCGGGCCCCCAATGGCAGCCCACTGCTTCACTGAGTGAATGGGTTAAATGCAGAGAGGAATTTCCCCACGGGGATCAATAAAGTATTATTATTATTATTAACTCATCTCAGACGTGAATCATTACCTGCGTCATCTTGAGGTGGGCAGGTTATAACAGAAGACCATCCCATTTTAAGCCTGAGCGTAGTGGACCACAAATCAACCTTTGTAGGTGGGTTGAACATCTCCCAGGCTTCACTTCTGTCACCAGATCTACACCAAAAAAGACATAGCAGTTAAATCACTGCATTATACGTCCCTATTGTCCTGCCAAAATGTATTTATTTGTTATATATAATATATACTATCTTGTCTTTGAAAAATTGTCTTATGCACTCTGTTGGCATAACCTTTTGCACACCAACAGCTGGAACAGAATTCCTTGTTTGTGCAACATGCTCGGCGAAACAAAATCTTATTCAGGTTCTGAGAACGTCTCTGAGGTGAGGTGTGCTTTGATATGTGGCTCTGGAATGCTCCTTTCAGCAGATCCTTTGGGTCCTGTAGGTTGCTGGTTGGATGCTCCGTGGATCAGGCTTGTTTCGGCACATTCTGCAGATTGGAATCCGGGGAGGTTGGAATCCAAGTTATTGCTTTGGGCTCTTTGCAGGTAGTTTTTGCAGTGCGGTGGAGTGATTTGGCCTGCTCGGGGAGAAACAATTTTTAATTGGGTGGTACATGTCAAAGTAGGCCCACGGTTTCATGGAAGAATGTTAAATTGGCAAAATGATCATTATTCCACTCACCTGTTAGTGGATTTAGTGTGTTTGTTTACATATGCAGTGTATGAACAATGGAAATTTTCGTATTAAAGTAAAGCTAACACAGTTGCTTGGTTAGCTGATTTTTCAGTTAATGCAGAAGTAATGAACAAACATGTTTCCTAAATTGAAGTGTTTTTATTTTGATGTAACGATTAATTTAACAGCCTCCTATTAGAAAATACCATGAGTCTGAGTATGCGAGGCAGTATTCAGGGGAAAATCCGTATTGATGTCAGCCTCGAAGAGAGCAGAGGTCGGGTTTGTTTTGCAGTCATGCCTCATTTTTGTTCATTAAAGAATATTTTCCCAAAGAGAAGCTGCAGCCCGGTGAATTCGACATTGTAAATCCAGGGTTGTTGTTCCGTTTGAGAACTCTTTAATGAGATGTATGTGACCATTTCTGAATACAATCTCCAAAGCTAAAGCAGCGGAGGCTCCTGCTTCAGCTGTTGAATAGCGGGGCCATTGCGGATTCTTGTTACAGCTTCAGTATCATTCATCTGACAGCAGTGTTTGCTACAGCAGAGCTAAGGTGATTACTTCTCTAGGAGATGGACAAATACTGAAAATAGATCATGATGTCGCCCCGCCAGGTGAGGATAGCAATAAAATCTCCAGGAGGAGAATGCTGGGTGGGAGACGGAGGCTCTGTGACGGTGGGGTGGGAGGGATATGAGTGTTTGTGTGCTTTTGAATGTTGGGTGTTTGCACATTGGTGTGTGGCGGCGGTGCAGGCGGGGCTTTCATATACCAGATTAAAATCAAAACAGAATGACATTCAAAATGAAGCCGAAAGGATCAGGCTCTAGCTGGCGTTTGTGGTTTGATGGACTGTCAAACCACTTTTGGTGAGATTACACACCTGTCACAGGAATGGCGTTGTCGACGTTATACAACACTGATAACATAATGGGATTCCTGTTATGAATTTTAGCTATGCTCCAAAAGGGGGGGTGGGAGAGAAGACAAACACCTTTCACTATGATTTAGCCCTCTGTCTGTTTCTTCAGTGCACCTGCCAAACTGAGCCAAGTCTTTAATAAGAAGCCCCATCAGGGCAGGTGGCAGCTGAGGCGCTCGCTGCTTACTTGCATGAATCCCCCCAAAAAACCGCAGTCTATTTAAACGGATTTATTGGAGTCTCCTCTTTTTTTTCTCCTCCTCCTTTCTCTTATTCTCCTATTCCCATCTGTTCTCACTAGTAAGTTTTGATCATCCAGAAGGAAAAGCTGCTAAATCGAATATACCCGCTCTGTCAGGCCAGTGTGGAAAATGCCAGATGCCGTCATATCGGCTCTCAAGTGATCGGGTTTCAAGTGACTAATGCGAAATCAGCCCCACATATGCTCTCATGTAAGTTTATAGTTCATAAAAAGGAGGTAACTGAAATTAGTCAGCCTTTAAAAGACAAAAAAAAGCTAAAGAAAAAGCACAGACTGATCAAAAAGCACCAGTTGTACTTTTTTCAGGCATTTCACTTGGCATCTTTCGGCCCTTCACCTTTACCCAATAGCTTATACGGATTTATTTCCCCCTTACAAATGTGCATTCCCTAATTTGCATTTGGGTTTTCACTCGTTTAACAAGCAAATGTAATATTTCCAGTGGCACTACTGTTTGTACCATCTGATGCGGTTTACCTATACCTATAACTCCAGGGTTTAAGATATCACTTTTATACTACTTGTTGTCCTATTATCACAATATCCATTCCTGTGTTTTGCAGATAAAATGGACCAAGAAATAACTGAAATTCAGGCGCTTTCACTCATATTATGTAAGCCACGGGGAGCAGTAGTCTTGATATAGTCATCTGTGTTCCATCGGTAAGGAAGCAGGAAATTGGAAGTGACAGAAAGGTGTGTTTGAGTGGTTGCAGGTCATTTTATTGATGTCAGACATGGAGTGAATGAATAGGGAGGCCCACTTAGGCCCCACTGGAATTCCTTTTATGTAATGTCTATTAGGCGAGCGAGAGGTGGATGGCAGCGCTATACAGGCGAGCCTGTGTATGTGTGCATGCGTTTCTGTGTGTAGGAGACAGTCAAACTCTAAAGCTTCTGAGCTCCCGTGGGGTCTCAAGGATCAGACAAAGGAAACCAACGGGTACCCAAGGGACACCAATAAAGTCCCATTTCAGGAACACCCACACATAAAGTGACTGTACAGACTCGGCCAAGTTACCACACACACACTCTTGTGGCTCATTGTGCACCGGGTCATTCAAGGGTGCTCGACATAGACATGTTGTGTCTGGAGCTCTGCTTTTAAAAAAAAAATTTTTATGGCAGTTTCACTGCAACAGGCGTCCTCCTTTTCACTTCCACTGTACTGTGAGAATAAACACACATGGTCACACAGATAAAACACTAACGTGAGCAGTATCTTAAACTGCTATCTGAGTGCTTAAAGTACAAAACAAAAGAAAAGTTGAAAAAAAAGCTAGAGTGTATGAAGTGATAGGGTACATATTGATGCAGTCACCTGCAAATGATCCAGCTCTGTGGGTGATTGTACTGATGGATGCTAATTTGATGTTCAAGGAATGGGTTAAATAAAGCTTGTTCCACGTGCAGCACTGCATCAAGTTTAACTGATTATCCATCTATTTATTTAGAACAGTTAACCTTTTTACTCACTCATATCAACACTGGGATATTTTGCAGCACTAAATCATTCTGGTGGAATGCGTTTCCACTCACCTGTCTGTAACGGCTACCGACACAGTATCTACTGAATGTCCAACAAGAATGAACGCAGGCCTGTAAGTGACTGCAGGAGCTCACTTCTCATTGCTAAGTAACTACAGCTGTTCCTGCCATCAGTTCATTTATATTAACATTTACAGTGAGGCAGTAAACAGATTGTATAACGTGAGCAAGAAATGAATGGCAGCATTATCTACAGGCCCTCTTTTCCTTTTCACTCATTAGTTTTTTCTTAAAGGAAAAGAGGGATTAATATCAGTTATAATAAATTACACAGACCAGAAAATCAAAACTTTTGACAGCAACTTCTTAAACTGATATTTTACTTAACTAATTCTCAGCTATTGGATCCTCACGTTAGTCATAATTTGTGTGTAGCACATCTAAATGCATTACTTCCATGCTGTACCATCGGAAGGGGCTGCTGATGAATAGTGTGCTGCAGGAATGGTTTAAGCAGTTTTGAGAGTGGTTTAGATATGCTTTGACATTTTTGCTGTGATTCATTGTAGCTGCTGTTAATCCAAGCTGACTGCAGTAAAGTTGCCATCCTGCTTGAAATGAGCTTGTCCAAGAAAACCACTATCAGTCATTTCAGCAAATTCCCAGTTATGATGTGTGTCTGTTTAAAATGAAAATGCTGCTTAAAGTTAATCAAGAGCACATAAGGACACAGAGCCATAGTGTCTGCAGACTTCAGAAGTTTGGAGTGAATGAAAAACATGACTTTGATATACAAGATCATTGTTTTATTTCACACTCAGTTTTGTGTTCTTTTATCCAGAACCAGGATTCTTTCCTGAACTAAATAGCTGTCTTGTGCACGATTGTGCTAAAAAGATTTGCATTTATTGTTTTCTGTCAGCAGTGAACTAAATGTTCACTGCACGTAATGCACTGGGCAGTGGTACAGCTGGCAAGTGGTACTGGCAGACAATGCAGCCATCAGCAGTACTGTTGAAGCCAGTGTATAACAGCATTTATAGTCAAACAATCAGTACAGATTCTGGAAAAGGCGTTCAGTTTGAATCCAGGTAGCACCTACTTGTTTTGAAGAAAACAAGTCAGAAGATCAGCCACAATGGCAATTACTTTAAAACATCACACTGAGTGGAAATATCTATGAGTGGCTGAGTGAAGGATTACAGTAGGAAATCATTACTGAATTCACAAGCAAACAGATCCAAAAGTTCTAACAGAGCTGATATCATTGGTAAACTGGTTTTAAATGCAAAATGTATACTGACATTGGTTTGTTTGACTTTTAAAAGTAATCTGTCTGTGGGGGAGGGGTAAGCAGGGAAATATGACCTGTACTTCTTAAACTTGCTTCTTGTCATTTGTGCAAAATGCCTGCAAACCTGTTTGTTTTTGTCAAGTGTCTTATAGATAAATTAGCTAGTGCTTTGCACTAATTATCTGATATGTGTCTGTGCACCCATACAATTTATAAATGTGGCTAGCTAACCAAGCTAACAAGCGTTAGCTGATAAATTAGCATTCCACCTTTGCGTCCAAGGTAAATTCTTGCTTAATAAAACTAATGCTAATGTTTTAGCTTCAAAAAGTAGAGTCGAAAACCAATGGGCGATGGCAGTCTGGCTGCATCCATCTTTTATGCTGCTAATTTTAGCATGCAAAAAACAAAATCTATCTCTATTCTTTATATTGTGCCGGATTTGTAGAAGTTGTTTAGTAAATGCAGATGGTGAATAACTGACACATGCTATCGGATTTCTAATTAATTATATTTAAACACAGTGGGACTAATGATACTAAAGTATATGAAACATGCTCAGAATTTTTCATGCCTCAAAAAGATAGTAATCCCAATGTCTATTGACACTCAGTGACACTTCAGAGGTTCTGTGTGTGTGACAGTTGAAGGACACCACATATTAGCTTAATGAATACACAAAAGCGAATGGTGTGACTTGAGGACAATACATCCACGTGGCAAACTCATAAGCCAGCACCTCCCGCTGCATTAAGCCTACATCCCACTGTGGTATGCAGCTGCAGCTCACAGATCAGATGCCGGTTCTCTGTATTGAAATTCATATTCAGTCTCTCTCTCAATTCCACGCTGATATAAATACACTTTAATCAAAGTAAGACACATTAAGCCTCCCATTGCAACATGCAGTGATGAAAAAAAATCTGATAATAAAAAGCTGCCTTGCAGTGAGCAGTAAGTCAATGAGGTCCAGGAGATTAGACAGGAGGTTCCGCACTGATTCAGAAGAGATTACAGAGCATACATTAGAGGACAATGATTTACCGAAAAGATACAAATGATTTGATTATGTACAACTGAGGAAGTAGCAGTCCTCATACCTTTTGAGTTCCCTTCATGAACCTTGGTGCTGTTCGAAGTGTCACCTTCCTGACAGCAGTCACCCCTCTATGTGATTTACCTCACTCACCCAAACGTATCAGACTCCAAAGTTCAACCGGTGAAATTCAAGCCGACAAATCTCCCCTTCCCTCAGCTGTGCACGGATACCGATACACATGTCCGAGACAAATGCAGACGCACACATACGGGCACATGCATGCACGCACACGAGTGCTTGCATACGAACGCACGACCACCGTTTCAATCCCACTCACTCCTTCTCTTTCAAAATATAAGCTGCTTTCATGCTGCTACTTATGCAAGCCGAATGTTTACGTCTGATATTCAGATTAACGGCGCTGCTAAATGCGCTACCAGTGTAGTGTTGCGGCCTACTCTGGGTGGATGCACTACACTCTTCTCAGCAACCAGCAGCCAGCCAAGCCCAGGCAGACAGCTCAGAGACAAAACAATCCACTGTTATTAATGAGGACATTTTTCAACTCAGTTAGAAAGGTAAATACACGGCCTGAATGTTAAGCCATATGGGCTGCTTCAGAGAGCCTAGATCAAAGAGGGTTCAGTGATTCAGTCTGACATCAGGACAGCCTTGAAATAATAATGATCAGAGTGGGAATAACCACCCACATATTGTACTTGACTCTGCCTGGTTAACGAACATCACACGTAATACCTTTGATAAACTATGTGATTGCTTTAATAATGCATATGGTGATCGTTAGGCAAACAAACCTATCGATATCCATTTTGAAATGAACCACTATCAGTCTTTTCGGCAAGTACCTTTTTTTCATGCAGTACTGAATGTGTTGTACACCATATTCAGAAGCTGTTCTCAGGTTCCGATCACACAAATTTCTTAAACTTTAGCATTTTACTTTCGTTTTATTTTTCATAAGAAATTTAAAGATTTCCCCTTTTCCTGTATAGAAAAGCCCTAAAAGCTATGGGTAAAAGTTTAATACTGGCCATTGGGAACAGCAGCAATTTTCATTTATTAGCTGTTCTCACGCTTTTAATAACATCATGATCTTCATACAGATCACTTGCAGTTCCTATGAAACTGAGCATATTGATGTAAATGCTCAAACATATTTATCCTTTTACTGTTTTGAAACTTCTTTGCCTTCTTTTAAGGTTTTTACTCCTAAAACAAAATGCAAATCTTGTGATATAAATCAGATTTTTTTTCCATAATATTTTATTTCGGATATTTAAATCTGTCATGTCTATTTCAAAACATTTGCATCAAGCCACTGTCCTAAATCATTTTTCATATGAGAGGTCATGAGAGGTCAGTATTCCCTGTAATTTCCTCAAAATAACACATAAGATTCAGTCAAGGCAGCGTAAGAGAAAAACTGTTTTGCTTCTGTACAATTTTGTTTTCGTTTTTTTTTTCTCCTGCAAGCAGCACACACAAAGACACACAAACCATCCACTTACTAACACCCACACACAATGTACTCTGACCTGTTCCTTCAAACTGAGCTGACTGTCCTGTCTCTCATGGGACAATAGCAGTACATCACAACACTTGACATTGCGTGAGCCACAGAGTGCACACTTGACTGCATCTAATATTTCTTTTATACCCAGAGACCCCCAGTTTCAGGACTATATGGTTTCAAACTCTGGACTTTCTGTTGTCTGTTGGATCAAAACTAGGCGTTATTTTCAAAATTCAGCTTGCCATATGAAAAATGACACAATAATCGAACTTAAAGATAGCAAAAATGGAAACACTCACCAGATACTTTTTTACTTATACATTACTTCTAATCTGCCTTAATTCTTTATGGCATAGATTCAACAAGGTGCTGGAAACATGCCTCAGATTTTGGTTGATTACATGTTGATATGATAGCATCACACAGCTGCTGCATATTTGTCAGCTGTACATCCACCACATCCCAAAGGTGCTCTTTTGGGACAAGATCTAAGTAGACTGAACTCACTGACATGTTCAAGAAACCAGTTTGTTTGGAGCTTTGTGACAGATCCTGATGGAAGCAGCCATCAGAAGATGGGCACGCTGTGGTCGTAAAGTGATGGACATGATCGGCAGCAGTACTCAGGGGAGATGTGGCATTTAAATGATGCTCGGCTGGTATTAACGGGCCAAGAAAATAACCCCCTATACCATTACCCCAACATCACCACCAATCGAAAGCAGCCTGAGGAATTGATACAAGGCAGGATGAATCCATATCATCTGTTCACACAAGGCTGGGCCTGAGACTTATTGTTCGCACCAGATTCCCATCCTACTATGCGACTTGCAGGGTCCCGTGGGGATTGTTTTGACATTTTAATGTTCTCAGCTGTAGGTGCAGCACCCGGTGCGGTCTTGTGCTTCAAAGTTTAACTTGTCGTGTGTTCAGAGACGCTCTCCTACATATCTTGGTTGTGGTTGAGGTACTGAGTTGCCTTCCTTAAAGCAGTCTGACCATTCTCCTCCTCCACTGACCTGACATCAGCAAGACATGTTCAATCAGAGAACTGCTGCTCTATGGATGAAGATTGAGGGAAAATCAGATCAGACGTTTCTAAAATACTCAGATCAGCACCAACAACTATGACACGTTCAAAGTCGCTTAAATCAGTTTGTTTCACCAGGTTGTCTAAATGCACTGAGTTGCTGCCGTCTGATTGGCTGATTAGATTTTAGCATTAATGAGCAGGTTTAATTGAACAGGTGTGCCTAATAAAGGTTATACTAAGGCTGAAGTCAAAAGTTGATGTAAGTGCCTGTTAAAGTAAACCCTGACAAAACTCTGGAAAGAGAGGTGAAAGTTTCGGTCAGAACAAGGTGGCGAATGTGTTTTATTCAGGACAAGTCAGCTTATCTATTCTGAGCTTTCGCTTCACTGCACATGTTTGCAGGAAAAAGCGCAGATCGATTAAAGGTTGTCATGCTTATATTCTCTAAGGCTAACCCAAATGTCTCGCCATTTGTCAAGGGCAGCATCACATTTAGCCAGCATGTACCCTAGTTTTTTTTTTGTCTGCAGAGTGTTTTTGAAGGATGGAGAACTGCTCCAAGCACAATGCTCTATGAGAATTTGACACGTGGAGAAAAATACAGTATCGTAAAATATTTCATACATTTGCTAATAAATCACATAGCATTTATTTGTTTTTGTGATGACGCTGTTACATTTTACACTGCAGCCATAAGCTGGAAAAATAAACATGTATACCTAAAAATGTGCTTTTGAATTAAGCCCAGAGTTGTCAGTTACTACCTGTGAGGTTGAGTACACACAGTGCAGCTCCAGGCCATAGTGACATTTTCACAGACGCACGTCAGAAGATTATATTACCAGCGCACATCAACCAGATCCATCTTTAAATCTGCCCACCGCTCTCCCCACTAGCCCAAGGCCACATGGCTTCTGAACAATGAGAGGACTATTACATTGCAGGGAGGGCAATAAAACCGTCATGGTTATTAAATAGCTGGGGTAAAAAAGAATAAATGTTGAATAAAAGCCAGTAATGATGATGGTTTTCATTGTTTTTATTGTGTGTTCCAATAAGTCCTTGTAAATTAAATCAATTGAATCTGACAGTTGTGGACAATTACTTCAGTAAGTGTTCGGCTAAAAATGCTGATGGAAAGATACAGGGGGAGGAAAAAAAAACTGCGAGGAGTTAAATCTTCGTGGTTCACGAAGAGTTGATGACAACAGCCTTTTACTTTAAATGGGAAAAAAATGTCGGAGTGGGAGTACAGCTTTGCAGCTTTGTTGCTATGCGATGAAAAGAACAGAGCTAAGATTATAGGCATCAAAGTGTAGATTAAGAAGAAATCTTTTTCTTCACCTGTTTGTATATTTATAGCACGTCCTCAGACATAAACAACAAAATGGGGGATATTGTAAGTGCAATGCAACAGTGCAAGGTGGCCCCCAGTGGACTTACATGAGTCTGTTATGTGTTTTCAGCTTAATACTTCTGTAATCAGTAAGGATTGGACTGAATGGCTTGTTTGGGGGGTTTTTTATGTTTTGTTTTGCTTGCCCACCAATGTACCAGTGTTTTCTACCTAGACTAACTCAGTGAAGCATTTAGCACCTTAAGACCTAGATTTCCCCCTATAAGTCCAATACAAGGTTAAAGGAGAGTGAATATTGGACTTATATTCACCAGGATAACAGAAATATGGCTGTACAGCATTTCAGCAGCTTGTTTATGCCACTAATGATTTTTCTAATGCCACTAATGATCTTTGACATGAGGTCAAATATAGGTCATAGTTAAAGAAAACTAAACCAAAAAACCTTGATCTTAGTATATCTTCATATAATATCTTTATAAAAGCTGATGAGAACACAGCATTAACCGTGATGTCACAGAGGTTAGAGTTTAAACTGGCCGGAGCCGAGGAGACACTCGGAGTCTGGGTCATAATTAGTCACAGCACGGGAAGAGCTAATAGACACAAAGGAGTCATTTGTCAGTCTTGGAGAAGAAATCAGTTAAAGGCATCATTATCAAAACAGTGACATAATGAGATAAATGGTCAGCCAGGCACACAGTGATGTCATTCTTGTGCTTTGTGTTAAGAAGCATAAATGATCAAATGAAAGTTGCAGGATGATGCCGAAAACAGCTGGTTATTTTTGGGGACATCACGGCTAAAAATACCACACGGTACAGACACTTTTCTTCGCTTTCTGACAATGTGTTCCGGCAAATCCAGTGACCTCCTTTTATTCCAAGGTGCCACCACGAGTCATGTTTAGATCGTAACTTGAAGTCATACAGAGGTCACGCCCCAGGGAACACAGCAGGTCACAGCCCCACTGACCTGTCTACATTTCATGTTATTTATTCAGGTACGCAGGGAGGAGGCAGGGATCAGGTTACAGTGGACTGCCAATTCATCAAGGAAATGAGGAGAGAGAGCGAGAGAGATGGTGTTTGGGGCATGATAAATATCAGCAGGAGCCAAAATATAAATCGCAATAAGAGTGAAGATCCAAAAGCCACAGTATTAAAACACACAGGGAGGAAAAAAATATGATAAAAGTAGAAGGAAATGAGAGAGCAGTGCGGTAAGAAAACGACACGAGTACCCCGCAGAGAGCCTGTCGGGCCTTAGACTTATTGGCACAAATCAGTCCCCGTGGCTAAGCTGACCATAAGACCTGCAAGCTAATTTACAGACAGGTTTAAGTTTTCTTTGTCTGTCTGGAACCTTTCACTCTATTGTAATGTCTTTTGGGAAAGGAAAGGTTGTGACTGGAAACATGGAAACCCGTCTTTTTCTGCCGCAAGTGTTGTAACACTCCCTTTTTTTAGCATTCACTCCCAGCCGGAGAGTTTGTTAAGTGAGAATGCTCCAAAATGCACCTTTTACCAAGTGTCAGTGGATCCATAATGATCTCATTAAAATGCAAACACATCACAGTAGTTTTGCAGTACTGCTTTGCGTATTCTGGGGCATCTTTAATGCTTCCTCTCCTATACAATCAGAGGCTCTATAGTTGCAGGTATATGAATATTTAAGTACTTAATAAATAATACTGGTTGTATTCGGAGTCATTTCCTGAGTCGTCGTCATTTGTCAGCTCTGGAAACTTCTCTACTCTTCTTTTATTTTTTTTTATTGGTGTCTGTCTGCCTTTAGGGCAGATCCAGATCTCTCCTTCAGGAAGAGACTAGACAGATTTAAACACTGCTCATTGTCCTGGCTGTCTGCCCAAACTTCTGATGACTTCAGGGACAGGAATTTAAAACAGGATAAAGACGAAGAAAAAGAGAGCAGAGGAGGGGGAATTGATGTCAGGTTAGGAGGCAACACTAAAGACTTAAAAACTGCAAAGAACTGTATGCGGCTCATTCAGAGTGTGACACTGGTGGCAGGGATATGCTTTCACATTCTGGATGAGCCACAAAACTCACTTCTCTGATCTATTTTCAAAGGAAAGTTGTCTTTTGTAGAAAAGTAACTGCAGGTAGTCTGCGCAAAGTAACTGACCGTTTTGCTGTTGCATAGATGTCTCTACTTTCGCATACTGTACCACCAAATGCAAATACATTCACGCTACGTCCAGATGAAAAGAATCAACCTTTTGGGATACACCAGGTACATGCATTGCAGTAAAAAGATATAAAGACATGCGAGTGGAACCAAAGCCTCTTGTTTAAATCGGTCCCATATATTTATGCAGGAAAAGAAATTGCATTAAAAAGAACTAAAAGCACATGTGTGAGTGCAGCTTCTTATTTATATGGTTTAGTTGTGGTAGGATGTGTACCCACCTGCTGAATGAATTCTATAGTGGAATACTTTGCGGCACCTCTGTGGGCAAGCGTTTCTGTAGTGATATGCATCCCGTCTGGAATAGTTTTCCATTGGAGGAATTATGTACGCCCTTAATTAATGTTTGTTTTCATGTGTGTGTGCGTGTGTTGTCTCAAGGTAGACTCTTTTCAGCTAGTGGTCCCTTGCAGTCTCATTAAATGCTGTCTCTGGCAGGGAGCGTAGTGCTGCAGATTCTCAGGGTGTGGTGGTGAGAGCTGGCTTAAATTTCACTTTTCTATGAATGTGTGTACACGTGAACATGTTTGTTTGACTCCAAGTGTGTGTGTGTGTGTGTGTTTGGCTTATCAGCTGTAGTTGCCATTCTGATTGATCCCATAAACATCCACTGATTGCCCCTCCACCAAACACATGGCTCGGTTTTTATAAGTTAAACATACGCAAGTAAGTTTCTTTTGTTTTGTTTTGGACAGACTGCAAATGAGTGTATTTTCTGCAGCGTGTGTGTGTGTGTGTGCTCACATTTATATGTGGAACAGAAACACTCACATGTCTTTAAATAAAACGTACAGCTCACTGAAAAGGTCTCTGGACCACAACATAAACCAGTGCTGCCACAAAGAAATGGAAAAAACAGCAAAGGCAGTTTGGTCTGGAAGCCTTGTGAATTGCTGGCAGAGAAGGAAATTATTTTATACATTTTTATCCTTCTTGTGAGCATCTGTCTCAATAGCTCTCATGTTATTTTTTCCAGCTCACGCTAATTAAAAAGCCTTGTCTCCGTTGCTTTGCCTTCCATTTTTCTCTGCTGCTTCTCTCATAACCTCCGTGGCTGCTTCATCTCAGTAGAAGTTTGTGATTTTCGTGTGTTGGTGTGGAGACTGCCACTCTGGCGCTACTTGGTGGGAGCATCTGACAAAACACAACCTCAGCCGTGGGTGTCAGAGGCCTGTGATGTCTGGAGCCGCAAGAGAATAAAGCTCTCAGAGAGCAAGAAATAGCATGGCCTGTAACAGTCACACACACACACACACATACAAAAGCACAAACAACCTCTGTTAAGATGGGACGTAGTGCCACTCCTCTTTCTCTTACAGTTGAAATCTGCAACTACTCTAGCTTATAAACAAGTTTTAAATGAGTCAGTTTGATCTGAGTGTCTCTTGGTCAGGCACATCATTTAACATTGGAGGAGCAGACTTTTAAATGATACCTGATATCAAAATAGAGACACAGTTATGAACCTTGCTGTTCCTGTGGAACATCGTGTGACCAATTACATAACAATTTAAAGAGGAGAAATGCTAAATGTAATTAGGAAGGCATTGTAATTAATCGCCACATGAGTCTCAATAAAGGACTAGAAAGCTGCCCAGCCAGGGCATATCATGTGAACATCTGTGAAACATCATGGGACCGATTATATAATATTTTAAAAAGGAGAAATGCTGAATGTTATTAGGAAAAATTGCAATTGATGACCACATGGGTGTCAATAAAGAAGGACTGGAAAGCTGCCCAGCTAGGGATTTGTTTAACCTACCGCTGTTTAGTCTACCCCTCCACTTCCTGATACACTGCCCATTTTGTTTATTCCACAAACCACCAGTGTCAGGAATTGCTGAGAACTGGAGTAGATTCTTCAGAAAAGCCTTTTTCCGTTTGGTGGTTTGATGATTTCTATACTGCTGTGTTTGAAGATGGAAAATCCAAAGCAACAGACTGCACAATAGAGGTGAAGAAGAGCATACAGGCAGAGTGCCTGATTTGGTGATTTGCAACAAAAGGATAGCAGCAAGGGTGAAAAGAAAGGTTTACAAGACAGTAGTGAGACCTGCTATGGTATATGGTTTCGAGATGATGGCACTGTCAAAAAGACATGAGGCAGAGCTGGAGGTAGCAGATTTGAAGATGCTAAGATTTTTGCTGGGAGTGACCAGGATAGATTAGATTACATGTGAGTATTTCAGAGCGACAGCTGAGGTTGAATGGTTTGGATACAAAGTACCGTATTTTTCGGACCATAAGGCGCACGGGATTATAAGGCGCATTAAACGAAAACAGTCAGATAAGGCAAACTTTACTCAACTCATTCCTCTTGCTTTCTGCACTTCCCTACCACTGATTCATTAATGTCAAATTCTCTGGCAGTTGCTCTATTCCCATGTTGTTCCAGTGTTTTTCTAATTTTTGCTATGTAACTTTGCACTGTCCACTTTCTGCTGTAACAAAACACATTTCCCATGTGTGGGACTAATAAAAGTCCCACTTATCTTACATTAATGACTAACCTCGTATTGTGGATGGATTCTCTCAGATGTTCTCCCCTACTGAAGTTTGGTCCGTTTACAGCATCTTTCCATGCAACTGCATTTGTCAAATTCAGCGTTCATTCTCCAGCTTCACTGTGTTATGCTTTGTTATGCTAACATAGCTGTGTCGCTAGCGATCACTAGCATAGCATCATATACCAGCTAGTCCAACTTAAGTAACCCTACAAACGTCACTGCTGTGTAGTTTTCTGTCTTCATTTATGTTGGAAGTGATAGCAGAGCTGTACGTTTTATTTTTGCCCAGAAATCTCTCAGTCCGAACGTGGTATATCATGTATAGGTAACTAGTGAAACTAGCG
>VUQG01019183.1:12834-35100 GCA_015106755.1 Etia nguti | reverse complement strand
TGTGTTGAGCACAGCCTCCAGCGTGATCCTGTTGCTGGTTTGGTCTCTAAACTGCTTACGCCGCCTTGAATCCTGTCTATAAACACACACACACACACACACACACACACACACACACACACGTTAACATAACACACACACACACCTGTGCAGACACATGAAAACATACACAATGAATCCGTAAGCACTTACTCTGCCATAACATTGTTGGGGTCCAAGTCCCGCCCTGTTCCCTGATTGACGGCTTTCATGGAGAAAGACAGCTTCACCTTGTCACCCTGAATCTAATGAGCAGAGGAAGAAGCTGTAAACTTTCTGCTCTGTCTGTGTACTTCTGTGACTATCTTTATGAGAACCAGGTTGAATTTAAGCCCACTGGAGAGGCAGTTTCTGACACCCTTTCATGTTTAAGGGTAAAGGCGGGCTTTTAATGCAGCGTTTTTGGGGTTTGGAGCTGAAGAATACCTTCATTTAATGAATGTTGTCCAAAACACATGTGATATTGTTACCTCTCTCCCTATGACTTTAATCCACACATGTTCCCCCACGTCCACAATCTCTGAAGCGTTCTCAACCCGGGACGCTGACATCTCACTCACATGTACCAGACCTGTGAGAGCAAAGGACAAAGCTCATTTACTTAGATATCACCTAAAATACATTTATAGTTTCAAAAGTCTTTCTTTATATTTTGGAACCAGACTTTCTTTCGTAATTTTTTTAAATGGTCTTGAGCAACAGTTCTTTAGTCTTTCTTAAAGTCAAATGCCACATTACACAAGAAGTGGACTGAAAATCAGTTGCAACAGGTCTTATTGAGTTATGAATCCAAAATTGAAAATTTCTTGTTCATATCATTGTCAATATGCACAGAGGAGGTCATGAGAGAAGTACAAGAGTGTCTACAGCCATCTGTAAAACATGATGCCAATGCAGCAAAAGCATACCTGGATAGAAAAACTTATAATGCAACACTATCAGTCATGGATTAGCCTCCCATGAGCTCAGATTTCAGCATTATTGAAACAGTGTGGGATCATCTTTACAGAGAATGGAACAAACAGCATCCAAAGAAGAGCTTTGAATGTCCTTCAAAAAGCCTGGAGAACTATTCCTGAAGACTACCTAAAGAAATTACAAGAAAGTTAGGTAAGAGAGTTAAGGCTGTTTTGAAATATAAATGTGGTTATAACAAATATTGACTTTTTAGCTCATTAGAATTGTACAAACTCTGTATTTCAATTCATGTTTGCACAGGGTTGAATAAATCACTGCACTCATTTTCCTCTTTCCCAGCAAAATATAAAGAAATAAGGAGTGGCTCAAGACTTTTGTACAGCACTTTATGTGAGCATTAATGACCTACAGAAAAGGCTGACACATGAATACGTGTTGGATGACAAATGAAATCAAGCTTTAAAAACATTTGACCAACTAAATCATATAACTGTGGCTTAATCATTACATCTACTTCAAACCACTTTAACTGACTCTCATTTCAAAGAGAGTGTAATTTAAATAAAGCAAACAAGATCTCTCCAAAACATTTTTTAGGCTACAGGTTATGAATGTGTGAGCACAAGTTGTTCAGTTCGCCCTCCGGTGGTGAAAATGAACAGCTGCTGTTTAACTGGACATCTAGGTCAAGGGCAAGCCACAATAAATCATACTTCATTATCAAAGAGGTAACCCAAGTGTAAATATAGATACGAGTCATCCCACTTCATCAATTTGTCCCACTTCTTATCAACCCCGCCCAAACCCATCCTCCCACACCTCCTGTCTGTACACACACATCTTCAATTTCTGTCGCTATGAAGATATCACAAATGAATTATATTAGAAGAAACTATGATTGTGCTAATAAACCAAAAAGAAAAAAAAGATTTAAACATAATGAGAACGTGAAATATCTTACTTTGACCTGTGTCTTTGAAGTCTTTCGGTCTTGTCTCCTTACTCACAGTGAGACAGTACACTAATTCAATTCAATTCAGTTTTATTTATATAGCACCAAATCATACCAGTAGTCACCTCAAGGTACTTTATATTGTAAGGTAAAGACGCTACAATAATAGAGAGAAATCCCAATAATCAAATGATGCACTAAGAGCAAGCATTTGGCAACAGTGGGAAGGAAAAACCCTTTTAACTGGAAGAAATCCCCGGCAGAACCAGGCTTAGGGCAGGCTTACCTACTATACTTACTTGTATGTCCTTTTTTAGGGTTTTGTTGTTTTCAGCTTTATTTACATAGTGCCAATTCACAACAACAAGTATAGTATAACAGTATAAAGTGTTTTGTTTGACTCAAGACACTTTATACTGTAAGGTAATGACCTGCAATTTTAAAGGAAAAACTCCAACAATCTGACTGTCCCCTATGAGCAAGCACATGGTGACAGTAGGAAGGAAGAACTCCCTTTTAACAGGAAGAGACCTCCAGACAAAACAACACTTTATTTTTTTGTTTCTTCTTCAACCTATTTTTCTTTATTTTTCATCAGTTGTCTTTGGCAACTATTTTTCTTCTGAATAATCAAATCTTTTCACTGACCTTCCTTCCTGTATCCTGGCAGTCGGACAAATGCTCCATAAGTTTGCACTGAAACCACCTCTCCTTTGGCAATGCTGTATAGCGGTGGCAGACCATCCAGCCCAGCCGGCTCTGATGTTCGGCGGTCACGGTCGGACATCGTCTCAAAACGGCCACGGCCACGGTTACCAATATCTGAATCTTGACTTGGATTCTCACAATCACTGAAATGGCAGATCAGGTTCATTTATAATCTTATGACCTCTGTTTTAATCTTAGTGAGGTTAAACTCTGTTAGCTCAATATAAACTAAGTCTAAATTGTTTATTTCTAGGTCACAGTCTTACATGGCGGGTACTTTTCCATCGTATTTAAATTTATTCATCAGTTTTCTAGTCTTTATGAACACTCAAAGCACTTTAAACTACAAGCACATTTTAGCTATACATTGCTACAGCACTTTTAAGCACTTTATTCACCTCACATCCATGGCCGATTTAGAATCGCATAACATGTATGTCTTTGGAGTGTAGGCAGAAGCCCAAGTACCTAGAGAAAGTTTCACACAAAAAGGCCACTGCCAGGTTCTGAAACAGGAACTTTCCTGGTGTAAGGCAACAGTTCTAACTACCCCATGATCATGGCATCCTATTTCAGATCTTGTGTCTGTGCCAAGGCACCCTCTGACCTCTGTGTATCCTCTTTATCAAGTGCACAATATATAAATACTTCTATGCTGATTTATTAATTCCCTGAATGGAATGTGTCATTTTAAAATTCCCTAAAACCAACATTTTCTGTTATTTGAACCACAATGGTGGATCTAAAATCCAACTGAATAGATACGACCTAGAACAGCCTCAGTGTACAGCACTATGAATTTTTAAAACATTTTCATTTTCGTGTATTTTGGGTCACTTTAGGAAAAGTCATGAAATTTCATGCTAAAACAAAGACATTTAGGATATTTTTTACTGAAGTCAAATGTCAACACAGGTAATTTGACCCTAACAGTATACAAAGGTAAATCTAAAAAGAGATAGCAGTTTTGATTTAATTTATAATGTTCACTGATTATTTTTCCCCACTTTAAACTCGCTTGCTGACTTGCTATTCAGCCGTGTCATATTTTTGTACCTGAAAGTGATTTTTATGAGCTTCACAGGTGTGTGTTGAATCTCCTGGATAGCAATAAAGACCTATTAGACTCACTTTTTATCTCAAACTGAATGGAACAGCAGCTCCTCGGCTAATGTTAGCCACACTAAAGAGCTATAATAAATGAATAAACAAATATTAAATAAATAAAATATGAACAGAACAATAAGCCCGCCCCTGCTTAACGTTCTAGTCTATAAAAAGCCAAACATAACACCATGCAGCAATAATTTAAGAGAAAATAATTTTAAAAAAAGATATCAGCGTTACCTTACGGATTGATACGATGGTTGTTTTACATCCGGTTCAAAACGTTTCAACAACAAGCGAAGCGGCTAATCTGCTGCTCACAATCGGCCAATCATCTTAACCGTTGCAAACCTCGACCAATAGTATTGCGTTCACTCACAGGAAGTACTTCTTCTGTGTTGATACGTTGGTGCTACTTCCTCCGACGTCTCGTATGAAAGACGTCCATTCATTTTTTTGTAAATTGTAGCATTAAAGCTTTAGATTTTTGCGGATTTTTGTCCTCTAAAGATGATTGAGCCTATGAAGAGAGCGGCAGACATGGCGGTGGTTCCTTCCGCCGTGAAGCGGCCCCGGACGGAGCTGGTAGCGGCGGCGCAGTCTCAGCAACTCGTGGCCACGGTACGGAGGGTAGCTGTTACTACAACCGGGAGGGGTGGCTACCGAAGTAGATCAAACACTTAGAACAAATAACCACACTATACTGTGTACGCATTATGATTAATAATATATGACGCCGCTTGGGAAAAAAGACACCTTTTCTCTTTGTGGTGATTTTAGGTTCATTAACTAGACTGCCAGCGAGACAGATAAACATGAAATTAAAATTAGCACAGCATTAGCTCTCACTTTGATGCTTTTTACACTGTCTGCTACACCCAGCTGGATATGGGAAAACTGATGCTGTTTAAATAAGTTATTAAAGTGATCACAAAAATGTTTTGTTTTTTTTCTCTGCTGGTTTAATGTTTTATCTTTTAAGGATAGAAACTCCCTCAGCAGCATTGATAACACCAGCTCCAAAATAATGGGGTCGGGCAGACAGATTTGTGTTCACACTGAGGAACTCAGGTGATAAAGAAAGTAAAAGACATTATTAACCATCTTGACTACCATTTGTATTCTGAATTGAGGAAGTTACTCTCAGGTCGCCCCTACTTTGTACCTCAGTGTAGATCAAATAGATACTAAAGTCTTTTATTCCTTTGGCTATTAAATCACTTAACTATGACATTTAAACTATTCAAGGTGGGGGTAGGATTATGTCAGGTTTCGGCTCCGAGCCCCTTTCTTGTTTGCAGTCCTGATGGACAGGCTGAAAGATCAGGTCTGGCAGGAGTCTCGGTAGACTATGATGTCTGCAAACGACATTGTGAGGCAACAATGCTCCCTCCTGTAGTGAGAGGAGGGAGCAGGGGGAAGAGAGCCTGGTGAGGTGGATTCATTGGAGAGAAGAGGAATCGAAATCAGAAGACTCAAAACAGAACACGTGTGTAAATGATAGGGAAGACCCGTCAAATTCCAGTCTGATGGGAGGTGTAACAGTGAAGGTATATGAGTTTAAATAAATGGGATCAGTCGATCTACGTCCCTACCTTCACCTATGGTCACGAGCTGTGGGTAGTCACCGAAAGAACAAGATCGCAGATACAAGTGGCAGAAATGGGCTTCCTCTGAGGGGTGGCTGGCCTCT
The DNA here is from genome assembly GCA_015106755.1 of Etia nguti. Taxonomy (NCBI): domain Eukaryota; kingdom Metazoa; phylum Chordata; class Actinopteri; order Cichliformes; family Cichlidae; genus Etia; species Etia nguti. The sequence continues at coordinate 29,683 of VUQG01019183.1, read as the reverse complement.
CCCTTAGAGATAGGGTGAGAAGTTCGGCCATCCGGGAGGGGCTCAGAGTAGAGCCGCTGCTCCTTCACATCGAAAGGAGCCAGTTGAGGTGGTTCGGGCATCTGACAAGGATGCCTCCTGGGTGAGGTGTTTTGGGGATGTCCCGCCAGGAGGAGACCCCGGGTCAGACCCAGGACACGCTGGAGAGATTATATCTCTCGGCTGCCCTGGGAATGCCTTGGTGTTCCCCCAGACAAGCTGGAGGAGGTGGCTGGGGAGAGGGAGGTCTGGGCTTCTCTGCTTGGGCTGCTGCCCCCACGACCTGGCCCCAGATAAGCGGAAGAAGATGGATGGATGGATGGATAAATGGGATCAAACATCCAAAGCAACGGACGGGGCATTAGAGAGGGGAAGAAGAGAGTGCAACCAGGGTGGAGTCAATGGATTGTGACAGGATGGCAGCAGGAGTAAAAGGGAAGATGGTAATGAGACCTGCTATATGTATGGTTTGGATGGTGTATGGTGGCACTGACAAATTGAAAATGCTCAGATTTACACTGGGAGTGACCAGAATGGACAATATTAAAGATGGTTCCATCAGAGGGACATCTCAGGTTGAGCGGTTAGAGAGAGGGCTGAGATGGTTTGGACATGTGCAGAGGAGGGATAGTGGACACACTGGACAAAGGACTACGAAGATGGGGCTGTCAGGCAGGAGGAAATGAGGAAGACCTCAGAGAAGATTCATTGATGTAGTGAAGGAGGTCATGCAGAGGGTTGGTGTGACAGAGGAGGATGCTTGGGATGGAGTGAGATAGAGGCAGATGATGTTTGCACTCATCTTAAAAAAAAAAAGCAGATACTGCAAAATGAAATAAATAATGTTGACATAAGATCGTCTTTATTCGCATTAAAACAATGCTTCCAATGCTTCTACACTCCCAGGTCACCTGCCAGGACACGTTTCTATACCAACAGCTGCCTTTGCATCCCTGATTTTGTTCCCACAAAGAAAACTGATCAGGAATCAAGAAAGAATTGATAATGGGGAAACATTGTATTAGTTATTGTTTAAATTGTTACCACATAAGTTAAAACCCATGCCACTGACAGTACTGCAAGGTCCTCTTGTCATAGCCTCACAGCGCACAGTACATCTTTTCTGAAATTCCCTCCTTAACCTCAACCTCTGTATTAACCAAGTATGTGTCTCCCATAGGGCCCCCCACGGACCTCAAGCCTGCAGGCTCCCATCATGCTAATGTCTGGCCACGAGGGTGAGGTGTACTGCTGCAAGTTTCACCCCAACGGAGCCACCCTCGCCTCTTCAGGATTTGACAGACTCATATGTAAGTTAGTTAAACTCCCACTAAATCTCTGCAGTGAGTTAACAATTTCTTTAGTGTGAATTACTTGGCGTGTCCCTGTGTTTTTTGGGTTTTTTTTTTTGCTGCAGTGCTCTGGAACGTCTATGGAGATTGTGAGAATTACGCCACACTGAAGGGACACAGTGGAGCGGTGATGGAGCTGCACTACAACACAGATGGCAGGTAAGTAGGTGGAGATCTTTAGCAAGGGACACATCCAATCAGTACTTCCTATTAAGGGCTTTATAACCCTGTGCTCTTTATAAAGGGTTAACTAACTGTTAGTTCCTGCTATGTAATTTCAGCGTGCTGTTCTCAGCGAGCACAGACAAAACTGTAGGTGTTTGGGACAGTGAAACGGGCGAGAGGATCAAGCGTCTGAAGGGCCACACTTCCTTCGTTAACACATGCTACCCAGCTCGCCGTGGACCCCAGCTCATCTGCACTGGCAGTGACGACGGGACAGTGAAGGTAAGATTTCAGTTGTAATATATATATATGTTGTTTTATCCACATATTTAGGTCTGGTTGCCACATTTTGGGCCACAGAGTTACACATGAAGGTCTGATTGTGCTTTCTGTTTGATGTCATTAATCTGCTCTGTAGCTCTGGGACATCCGTAAAAAAGGCGCCATCCACACTTTCCAGAACACCTACCAGGTGCTGGCTGTGACATTCAACGACACCAGCGATCAGATCCTGTCAGGAGGCATCGACAATGACATCAAGGTAGAATGACGCTGGAAACACGTTACTGCTAATGGAACTTCTTGGCCGTGTTTTTTTGAGGGTATTCTGAAAAACAAGATTGTGTATGCTGTGGATTTTATTATCACAGCACACATAGTGTATTGGTGAAATTAAACCTCAGCAGGGACAATTTTTCACTTCATGGCACTGCTTTAATTTCAAATAATTATCTTGGACGCCTGTGGCCAAAGAAGGCAAAAAAATGGAATTTGATTAGCAGAAGTGAGCAGGACCTATGGACTCAGCACAGCTTGCCAGAGTGGGCTGTTTATCCTTGCCACCTATCAAAGTGTTACATGCTTGACGGGTAAATAAAGCTGTAACAGGTTTTCATACATAACTATTTTCCATTATTCCTGAGAGCACTGTGCAGTTTTTGAAGAGAGGGAGCCTCTAGTCATGTTCAAGAACACAAGGCTGAAATGTGAAACTAAGATTTTACATGTAGTTCATGCACAGTTTGGAATGTATCCAGGACAAATTACTATTATTATTATTTTTTTTTTTTTATATAATTTCCCAGTGGTTGTGGCTCTTAAATTCTGGAGCAACATGAACAAAGGATTGCGTGAATATTTTTGTTTTTAATCTTAGTTTGGATGTTTTGATGCTAACGTGTAGCTCAGCGCTGGTCATTTTTTTATTTAAATACAAGTGAAAAAGTTGTTTCTACTCTGTATTTAGCTACCGTTGCTATGCTGTTTCCCTCAGGTACTGCAAAGACCATAAAGTAGTGAATCTTTTTTTACTTTTGCACCTCTTATAAAATGTTCGAGAATGACTTTGCATGGCTTTTCTGCAGGAACCCTGTCCAAAGTTATTGGTTGTGTTGTTGCAGGTGTGGGATCTGAGGCAGAATAAGCTGATCTACAACATGCACGGACACGGTGACTCGGTGACTGGGCTCAGCCTGAGCTCCGAGGGGTCATACCTTCTCTCAAACTCCATGGATAACACAGGTATTATCAGACATGTTTGGCTCATAAACGTGGTTGGCTGTATGGGTGAATCCTGTTCTTGAAGTCTCCCTGTATCTCTTTGCAGTGCGTATTTGGGATGTTCGACCATTTGCTCCCAAGGAAAGATGTGTGAAGATTTTCCAGGGCAATGTTCACAACTTTGAAAAGGTAAGTTATATCCCTTTTTTAAATTAATATATATATATATATATATATATATATATATATATATATAAATAATAAGTGACAAACAGCTGGAGTCCTGCAAGCATTGATGACTGTACTTGCATGTTTTCATCTTTCACCTCATTGTGATAACAGCCGCTCACACATGTAATCACCGCTTTGTTTCTAATTCATCTTTTCCTGTCATTCAGAACCTGCTGAGGTGCTCCTGGTCTACTGATGGCAGTAAGATAGCTGCAGGCTCGGCTGACAGGTGAGAAGCAAACAAACCGACATATACTGTACATGAATATGAGCTCGCACACACAGACACACAAAAGACAAAGGGCTCAAGTCACCTTCAGGTTAGCTGCTGTACTCTGAGTGCCCCCTTTAAATCTTTTTCTGAAAGGAAACTCTGTCCCGTTGCATCCTGCCAAAGACATAATTAAGAAGCTACTACAGCTCTTAAAATACAAAAGTAAAAATGCGGTGATAAACACATGTGATTTCTTACCCAGCTGACTTGTTACCAGTAAAAATAAGATTAGATTAGATATTTGTATTAACGAGCAGTTGACCAGGTGTACCTAATGAAGTGGTGAGTGAGTGCATGATATATATGGTTTTTACGAAATGGCGATTTCAAATGTTAACACCATTTTTTTTTCTGCATCATGTTTTACAGGTTCGTGTATATTTGGGACACCACATCACGTAGGATCCTGTACAAACTTCCGGGCCACGCAGGCTCGGTCAACGAAGTAGTCTTCCACCCAGAGGAGCCTATAGGTGAGTGAACTAACTGCTTCAGTTAAGGTGTATTTCAGGCCTAAAATACACTTTTTTTTAAATTAACACAAGAATTAATTAAGATAACTTGAAGCCACATTGGGATAGGTGGATGTCAGTATGCCAGAATTATGTTAAGTTAGGCGCTTAGGCCGCTTTAAGCTTCGTTATGAAACATTAAACAAAAATCACATTTGAATCCTTTTTTTTCTCCTTTGTCTCTCTACACAGTGCTGTCTGGTGCCAGTGATAAACGCCTGTACATGGGAGAAATTCAGTAGGGGCTGTGTGTATGTGTGCGTGCGTCCGTGTGTGTGTGTGTGTACGTGTGTTCTGCCTTGGACGTGGATGGGTGGTGTTCAACAGTGGTCTAGGACTCTCTGTAATTTCAGCCTGTTTCAAAAGAACCTCAGGATATGTTTGAAGATTATTAGGCTCAGGCACAAGAACCTCCACAGCGACTTCTTTTTTATTCTGATGTACTGCTTTATAATAAACTTCAATATTATGAAAAAAAAAAGCTGTCAAATTATTTTCTGACTGAAATGCTTTGTTGTGTTTGTGGAGCCTTTACAAGGATTTCTAAACTGATTACCCAGAAAAGTGATCTAATCTTCATTTAATTACCACTATAAACACAATCAGGTTAAACTAATACAACAAACAGGGAGTGAGCAATCAGGATCTAGAAAAGTTAGTGAATGACGTCTCTCGGGAAAACTTTCTTTAGCAGCAGTAAGCTCGATCAGATGCTTTCTTATTTAACTTATGTAACCTGGGAACATGTTGACATTCCTCCAACAAAACTGTTTCAATTCCTCAAGATTTCTATTATTAGGACTGGGCAACCCTCTGCTAATCATGCCACAGCTCTCATTGAGGACAGTTCAGGTTCAGGTCTGAAGTTTACGTTCACTCATCATGGGCACAAATGGTATGGTGATTCTGGGCTTTAACACTGTTCTTTTTCCAGGGTGAAATAATAGTACAGCATTACTATTTTCTCTAATCCACACAGAGCCAAAAGTATACATACTCCTCCACACACACTCACTTAAATCTTCTAATAAGTTGGGATGAAGGTTACGCAATGTCTTTTAATGTGACAAGGCCAACTTCTATTAACTTGTTAGTGATCATGATTGACTACAACTGGTAGATTCTCTTTGCCATCATAAAAAGGATTTGTGTGACATCAAAGTCCAAGGAAGTCAGTGAAGATGTAAGAAAGAGAAATGTAGAGTTAAACAGGTTGGAATGGTCCCTTGGAGCCATTTGTAAACAACTGCAGATTCCAAGATAATCAGTGAGTACAAGTAATTCTGATGTGTCACCACTTTTCGAAGGTCTGGAAGAAGCCCCAAAGTGTCACCCTCAGTGACAGGAAGCTGGTTAGGATGTTCAGGAATAACCCAGGAACCACAAAAACTCAAGCCTGCAAAGAACTGGAAAATTGCGGGAACGCCAGTGTCACCGTCCACAGTGAAGCCATCACCATGGACTAAGAACATGCTTACAAAGAAAGAAGCCCCTGCTCCAAAAATGACACCTTTAAGTTTGACTGAAATTTGCAGCTGCCCAAACGGACAAACCAAATACCATCTGGAAAGTTTTATATGAGACAAAAAATGAGCTTTTTGTTCACAGTGACAGGACTCCCAGCAAATTCTTCAACTTCACCTCAAATCAACAGGGAGACAGTTTAGACTGGGAAGTATCAACAGGAAAAATGATCCCAAATACATCAAAACTGGTTTTCAGATGGATAAAGTAATCTTTTAAAATTTGTGAATTATGCCTAAAAGTTGGGTCCAATCCAAGAAACCAACCAACCAACCAACTAAATGAACTTATACACGAAGCTTATTGGTGAATACCAAAAGGATCCACCTTCAGAATCTCTCTGAACAGGATTTTGTGAATGTGTTTATTGACACTTACGATGTTTACATCACACTGACTCCGCTGTCTTTACAGAGTGTTCTGTTTTATATTTTAATATCATTTCTGAACTTCTTAAATAAATATATCCCTGACAAATACCATGCCTATTATTGTAATGAAAACAAGACTAAAACTAACCCCAAACTAAACGTAAAGATTTCACGCATGTTTAGAATAGAAACAGGTCTGCGTTTCTGCTGTTTGTAGAGAGTTTGTCTTACTGTGGACTGATGAACAGAAACATCTTTGGAAAATAGTTTTGTAGTCTCCCGCTTTGTTCATCTCTGTAATGCTTTTTAGGAAACTTGCGATTTAACTACATAGACTTTGTGACTTTGCATGCATTTATCTTAGAGGGATTTACAGGGATTCATATCTCTGTTATCCTATCTCATTAACTTCAATGTCTCGTTTGGAGTATCTTTTGGAGAAATCGTTACTGAGGTATAGAAGCTCACTTACTCTTTCCAGCTTGGACTTACAGCTTGTAACTTAATGTGTTTAATAAAGACATCCATCCATTTTCTTAACAGCTTATTCAGGTTGCCAGTCTGTCTCAGGGCTTCATAAAGACATGAAAAATGTGCTATTAGTTTGGTCCCGTGGTGATTGTCTATAATTTTACAAGATGTCAGAGCAGAAATCTCAGTAAAGGGTTCACAAATCATTTATCCAGTGGTATAATGGTACAAGTTAAATGTGTGGTTTGGAGGTTTATGATGCAGTTTTACAATCCAGTCCAAGCTGTTTGGGATTCATTATGCGTGTAGTTCGAAAACACCATAAACTGGCTGCTAGCTCCCCACACAGCTTTGCTTTCGATGTTATCCTGTGCATTTTCTTATTGGCTGCAGTTTTCCTAATAAAAGTTTTACCATTCTTAAGAGAAAGTGTACTTTACATATTTATAAAGCCCTATTGTGTAACTGCGTGTGCATGTGTGTGTGTGTTTTCAAAGACCTGAAATGAACTCATTATTTCACAGATGAGTAAGACCAGTACTACTTGTAGACAGTGCATTTTTAGCTATTAATACCTCAGCATAATTTATTTAAAAGAATTTAATTTTCTAACTGTCGGTAGTGCATGACTTCAATTCGGTCTCACTCGGGGTACTCCAAAGAATCTGAATAGAGTACTGAATATTTAGTATGACCACCTTTATTCATCAGCACAGCCTGAACTCTCATAGGCAGCTTTCTTTCTTTCATTAAGTAGTCTTCAGGAATTGTTCTCTGGGCTTGAAGAACATTCAAGACCCATCTTTGGATGTTGGCTGCCTTTTGTTCTGTTCTCTGTGAATACGATCCCACACTGCTTCAATATGTTGAAATCCAGGCTCTGGGGAGACCAATCCATGACTGATAGTGTCCCAGTGGATGAAGTGAGGGGCTGCCCTAAGGCCCAACAGAAGTATATGCTTCCTTCCTGATTTCTTAGTTTTTAGCTTACATATTTTAGCTCATCAAGCCAATTTAACATTTGACAAACATAACCTGACTGAATACAAAATGCAGTTTTAAAAAAATTATTGAATTTATTAATGGAAAAAAGAATTATCCAGATCTACCAGGGTCTATGTGAAAAACGAATTGCTCCCTAAACCTAATAACTGGTTGTGCCACCCTTGGCAGTAAGACCTGCAATCAACTGAGTGTGATAACTAGCAACGAGTCTATCACACTGCTGTGGAGGAATTTTGGCCCACTCTTCTTTGCAGATTTGCTTTAATTCAGTCACACTGGAGGATTTTTGAGCATGAACAGCCTGTTTAAGACCATGCCAAAGCATTTCAATCTGATTTAAGTCCAGACTTTGACTCAGTCACTCCAAAACCTGAAGCAGCAAAGCAGCACCAGACTGCTGTGTAAGTTTTACGCCAGATGTAACAGGACTCACACCTTTCCAAAAAGTTAAACTTCTGTCTTCAGAATATTTTCCCACAAGTCTTGGTGATCATCAAGATTTTTTTGGCAGATGTGACACAAGCTGTCATGTTCTTTGTGGTTAGCAGTGGCTTTCTTCTTACTCTCCCATGGATACTATTTTTGCCCAGTCTTTTTTTTAATTATTGTTGAATCACAAACTCTGACCTTAAGTGACACAGCTGAGGCCTGCAGTTCTTTAGATAATATTCTGGGTTCTTTTGTAACCTCCTGGATGAGTCGTTGATGTGCTCTTGGAGTAACTTTGGCGGGTGGACCACTCCTGGGAAGATTCTGCACTGTTCCAGGTTCTCTCCATTTGTGGATAATGGCTCTTACTGTGGTTCACTGGAGTCCCAGAGTCTCAGAAATGGCTTATAACCCTTTCAGGACTGATAGATGTCAGTTTGTTTCTCAGTTGTTCTTGAGTTCCTTTAGATCGTGGCATGTTGTGTTGCTTTTTGAGATCTTTTAGTCTACTTCACTTTGTCACACAGGTTCTGTTTAAGTGAGTTCTTGATTCAGCAGGGTCTGGCAGTAATCAGGTCTGGGTGTGGTTAGTGGTACTGAACTCAGCTTTCAAAAAAAATCTGCATATCTGCTTCAGTAGAGCCCAAAGGAGTCTGTGCTTTAATTTATCAAAACAGGACAATTCAGAGTTCTTTATTTTAAAAGATTTTACACAAAAACATGGTGAGAAAAAGGGAAAATTACAAGTCCAAATAAAACATTTGTCTTTCTCATTGATTACTGCGTGGCCCTTTGCAATAGCCGCCTCATTATCTGCCTCCTACTCTGATATAGCTGACCCGACTTGTGTGCTGCTCACTGTATTGGGCTGTCGCGCTGCTCGTGGTAAGTAGCTAAGATTAAACAAGGCTGTTAATTGTGTTTATTTCCGCTCTGAATAACCACAAACTGAGGAAAAGTGCACCACCTCCGGGGGCCAGCCTCCCCTCTCTCCCTCTCCTCGGTCTGGATGGTGGTGCTGGTGGGAGGAGGCGATATTATTCCTCCTCCTCCTCCTCCACAAGTCTGAACCTCCTCACCCACCGCGGGCCCCCATTTCTTTTGTGATCCTTTCAAAAGCCTCGCGGGGCTGCTCGCTCGCGCTCACTCGCTGACTCCCTCGCGCACGCGGATCCGCAGAATCCATGCAGCTCCTCCTCGAGGGGTCGCGGTGACTGAGAGCCTCCACCCCCTCGCTCTCTCTCTCTCTCTCTCTTTCTCCCTCTCTCTTTCTCCCCCCGGCTCCTCCTGCTCCTGCCCCGGCACCGATTGTTGACAAAAGGCGCTGCGAGACGGAGCAAAGGAGCCCGGTACCGGTAAGAAAAACCGCCCGCTAACTTGACTTCTTCCCCCGCGAGCAGCTCGAGGAGAAGACGATCCAGACGACGGAGGTTGGGAGAGGAGGAGTTGGGGAGGGGGGCGATAATCTTCCGCTCCTAGAAAACCGTGAGTCACAACGGGCTGCTTTGTGTCCGTAGCGGAGTGTATGTAGCCAAACGTTAGCTGTAGTACCACCACTGCGGGGTCGGTCTCCTCCTACTCACCGCCACCACCCCGTGTGATCCGGTATCATATGATGCTCATTTCTGCCTGTAGCCCGGAGCGGATTATGACAGCTTTCCGTCTCTCTTTGTGTCTTTGTGTAGCCCCTCTTCGGAAGGTGTGGCCGAGGTGATTCTGTTGTGGTCGGACCGCAGCAGGCGTGAACTGGACCCTCTTCACCTCCTCATCCAAACTCTCTCCTTCCTGAAAACCACCCGCGACTGTTATTAACAAAAAACAAAACAAAAAAAGCAGAGGCCAAGATGGGTCAGCCACTGTGAGTGGAAGAGCCAGACCAGCGTTGCTGGAGGAGGCGGCGGCCTTGGGCACGTCTATTCAGCCGGGAATGTTGTGAGCTGAGGCGACCAGGCAGTCTGGATCTGACCGGGGACCCATCTTTCCCCCGGAGCCTCCGCGGCTCCAAGCCGCGTCCTGAGCCCTCCAAAATGGGGAAGTGCGACGGGAGATGCACGCTGCTGGTGATATGTTCACTGCAGCTGGTAAGTGTGTGTGTGTGTGTGTGTGTGCCTTTCTACTCACTCACCATGAAGATATAATTAGAGCAGCGTGCTACAGACCCGCACATTGTAATCAGACATGTTTGTCCGGCCTCTCCATGCAGTCACACACGGAAAAAGCTTTGAGCTGCAGCTGCTGGGCTGCCATGCCACATTACAGGCTAGGGTGTGTGTATAAAGCAGAAGGGTACAAGGCAGGGGGGTCTTTAGTGTCAGGGTGGTCTATGTTTGTAAAGAGAGGCTTGATAGCTCCATATAGGAAAAAAAAAATCATCTGAATGTAAAGAATAAGAAGGCCCTGCTCACCACCTGGTCTCTACTGTAGAGTGAAAGTTGGATGTTTGTTTTCCTCTGAAATAGCTCAGGACTGACACTCTCAAGGGTGATGACTGTGTTATAAGAGTGACTGTAACGTCTCCCTGCAGTGAGTGTGATGCAGGCGTGGACAGCAGCAGTGTGAGGAGCAGTTATTGAGGCTATTGTTTGCCCGGCTGATGAGTTGTTGTGCGGCACAGGGATTTGGCCCATAGATTGTCATTAGTTTGGCGGAGCTTTTTGGGGGTGCTCCTCTTTTTTTTTCTTTTTTTTTTCTTTTTTTTTACAGTCACTGGACTGGCTGGTGCTCCAGGCAGTTACCATGGAAACAACTGCGGCAGACCTGTGTATGTGTCTCCCTGTCACTGTATGTGTGTGTGTGTGTGTAGCCTTCAGTACTTGTGTGTGTGTTGTGTTTTTCTGTCCTTTATATTTGCATGTGTGCTTGTTTCTTTCCTAATATGTATATATACGTGTGTGTGTCTGTCTGTCTATCCGTGTGTGTATGACCCACCCCTTCCCAGGTGGCAGCCCTTCAGAGGCAGGTGTTTGATTTCCTGGGCTACCAGTGGGCTCCCATTCTGGCCAACTTCCTGCACATTATGGCCGTCATCCTGGGCATGTTTGGCACTGTGCAGTTTCGCTTCAGATACCTCATCTTTGTGAGTAGTGTATATCCATCATCTTGCACCGGAGTCCCAGTTCCTGCACTAACTGTGTGTGTAGCTTACTGTCCCCAAACACCGATCCCTGTGTCTCTGTTTGGCAGTATGCAGTATGGCTGGTCGTCTGGGTGGGATGGAACTCCTTCATTATTTGTTTCTACCTGGAGGTTGGAAACCTCTCTCAGGTAAGTTGTGGTTTGTGTGCAACCCCTGTTCTGACTTGTATGGTTTTGTTGTTATGTTTAAGTACATTTTTGTTGTTTGATGTTTTTACTTTGGATCAACTACCAAATATTAGCAGTTCTCTGGCTCCATGTCGCTATTTTCAGAAGTATTTTTTAGACTAAACAATTAAGGCAGACCTACTGCCCTTCTTTTTACATCCATATTTTTCTTCTTGGACCCTAGTAAACTAGCTTTGACTGATTTAAAGTTTAAAATAATCCTTATTTATCTCATACAGGGCCTCAGTTCAGCCCCTGTGTTCATTCACTAGCTCCTCTGCTTTTAAAACAACTTTTTTCTGATTGGCTTCCCTTTTTGCAAAAACAAGCAAAGAATCTCAGGTTTGATCTACATTCCTTCTACATAGACTGAGCTCATTAATAACTGGTTATGTTTAACATAAGATTGTAGATATGACAGAACATGAAGAAAAGCATCACCGTATTAATAACAATTAAAAGAAACCTTAAGATGCAGTAAGAGAATGACAATTAGCTCTGTGTCTACTGTATGCATGTGTGTTTAGGATAGAGACTTTCTCATGACGTTCAACACATCCCTCCATCGTTCGTGGTGGATGGAGCACGGTCCTGGTTGCCTGGTAACACCAGTATTAGACTCCCGCATGGCCCCCGATGACCACCATGTCATCACTGTGTCCGGGTGTCTGCTCGACTACCAGTACATCGAGGTGTTGAGCTCAGCCATTCAGATCCTCTTGGCTGTATGTATCAAACACACACTCAGACTTTCACACTCACACACACACACACAAGTTCTTGTACATTAATTTTTTGCTTTTGTATCACTTTGCTGACCCTCAACATCGTGCTAAAACATTTTCTAAGAAATATTGGACTGAGAGGACAGGCACTCCACTCCTAAGTCAGCAGTGACTCAGCTAACAGAACAACACTTGTATTTATTTCTGATCGTCTCCTCTCCAACAGCTCTTTGGCTTTGTATACGCCTGCTACGTAAGCAAAGTCTTCCAGGATGACGAGGACAGCTGTGAGTATCTTTCTCTTCTCACTAAAAGCTCTTCCACCACCTTGTTCAGTTGATTAGGTGTGCTTGTCGTACTATTTTCGAGGGCTTTTATGTGAGAGATCCATGACTCTGAGTGCGAGTGCTGTCATCTCATTGGTTTCTCCTGTGTGAGTCATGCTTAGCGATATCACTGCAGAGGATTCCCTCTGGGTGATCTGAGTCCTCCATCTGTGGGGAGTATTAGGATGCATTCCCACCATGAGAGTGTCCGTCTGTCAGCTGGCTAGTGCTTGTCTGTCGGCGTGAGTGTGCCATCTGCGTGTCTGACTGATTGCTCCCATGATGTGCCTCTTGTGAGTGTTTTACTCTCACTCAGTGGAAGAAATGAAGTCCCATATTAATGTTATAAGTTTGATTTCCTGTAAGAGGAAGTGGGCGAGTGCTGTGTCTCTAACGTCTTAATGGCATGCTGTGTTGCAATTATATGCCTATCATAGCATACTGTCAATGATGTTCTAACAGTAACACGCAACATTTACACGATTTGTTTAAAATCCATAAAATCAAAAGTTTCTCAGCTATGTATTATTTTAAAACAAGGTACCACTCACACTCATAAAATATATGGACTATAGACTGTATATAAAAGATGGATATAGCGGGTGTTTGAAATCAGCCGGTCTAAATTTTAGCTTTAGATCCATCGCCATGTTGTTTTTTTGTTTTTTGTTTTGCACGTACACTTCAGCGACTCGAATTAGATTTCAAAAACTCGTTATAGAGACTAAATCAGATTTTGTAACAGATTTGTTTATTTCTTGCAAAAATGGGGCTTTTTAATATTGGAGTCTGTGGGGACTCAATGACTTTTGAAGTGAGCCTCAAGTGGCCACTCAAGGAACTGCAGTCTTTTGCATTTTTATTGTTTTTGTTTGTTTTTGCCTTTAAAAAAAATTTGACTAATATATATTCGAGACAGGTGTGTTACTTTACCTAATATAATGGTGACACATTTCTTGTTTTAAATCAGCTGATATACTCACCACATATCAAGTGACAGCCAGCAACCTCCAGTAATCAGTCGGCAACCAGTCTGGGAATACACATTTTTCCCTAGCGTGTGGCAGTTTATTAATCTGTCTTACACTTCATGTTGTTGAAAGCTCTATAAGTGTGTATACATCATTAAATAACTAAATGCCTTTTTTAAAACACGTTTGTGCTTCATTGTAAAAAGAAAGCACTTCATTCTTACTTTAAAATGATGGAGCTGTTCAGTTCTACCTCTAGAGAAAACAGATCCTGAACTTGATGTTTGTTTTGTTCTGGTTTTTTTATATCCCCGCTGATGCAGCTAATCAATTTTACTTCACTCGACACCACATGACTCTGTTCCTTTAATCAACTGAGAAAGATTAGAACTATGTATCAGTGACACAAAGGCAGTAGGGAGGTTGATGTATTGGTATTGTATCTCTGCTCATTCTGATGTCACAGTTTGCAGTGTATAAAAGCATGCCAAACGCATAAGATGATACAATCTGATGCTGTGAGAGAGTTTCATATTAAAATAGAATCCTCTTGAAATACAACACCTGGTATATAAACTCCCCCCACACAATTTAAGGGAAAGTGGAATGATGTCATCCTTTTTCTTTCTCCCCTCATGAAGTTGATTTCATCGGTGGGTTCGATTCTTACGGCTACCAGCCTCCTCAGAAGTCCTCTCATCTGCAGCTGCAGCCTCTTTACACGTGAGTTACATCCATCTTCCCCAAATGTCTCCTATTTTAATATCTTTGTTTTTGTTGCTTTCATTGTTAATCTTTCAAGCGCTATTCTAGCATTGTAGCACTGCTATTGTGTAATGGTGTTGGCCAAAAGTAGTGCAGTGAGTGAGGATCTGTTTTTAGTCCCTAATTTGTATGGAGTTAAGTTAGTCTCAAAGGGATGGTGAAAATGTGTACAATGTTTTTGTGAGTACTTTTGGGTACTCACAAAATGCATGCTCCAATCCACACAAAAATACAAAGCAATTTGAACAAACATTAAACTCTTTTACAAATGCATATATATCCAGACCTGTAGCCTTGAAAAAAATGTTAGTTTTTCTTAGAATCCAAGGGAAGGCCAGGGCCCTGGACTACGAAGCAAGTTCAATATACCCAGGGTGTCTCTCTGCAATCATATGGGATCATATGAGTCTTCTTTCACAGAAATGATCCCTGCGAGTGTCACCTACTCCAGAGATATTAAATGGTGATTAAAATCTATATTAAAAACATAATATAAGAATCTATATTTATTACTAATTATCAGGGAAATGCAAAGACTTTAGACACTATTAAAAAACTTTCAATCCTCATGCTGTCCACGCACAGAGGTCCATGGGATCTTCCGGGAATGATGACATAATTTGCTGGAGAACTGATTAGTCAGTAGGTGGTGATTTCATACCTTCTGATCTCTAATCTGGAATTTAACCTGCTCCAGAGCTCCGGTAAGAAGTGAAACATTTTCGTAGTACTGAAAACCCAGGTTTAATCCTCAAGCTACCTGGATGAGACAAAGTCCTTCTTCAGTTACAGGTCTCCGGTGTCCAATTTTTCACTAGCACTTGAGCGCAGCTTGAGAAACTGTGCAAAGCTGACAATGTGAAAAATGTGTCAAAACAACAAGTGCACACATCACGAGATCTCTCTGTATCTGGCAAAGTTCTTAAGTGAGCTAAAAGAAGGTTTTCAATGTTGCCTAATGAGTGAAAGATCCCTGGTTTGATCCCGGGAGGAGACTGTCCGTTTGAGGTTGTGTCAAGAAGGGCTTCTTTGGACGACTCCTCACAGCTGGTAGCTCTGTGTGTTTGATTTGGCAGAGTTTCACACTGGATGACCTTCCTGACACAACCCCAAAGGGGATTTGTGTCTCCACCTGGAATTGAACCAGTGACCTTTTGCTTGCCAAGTGAATGTGTTAATCCGGTGCAAAAAAATGTAAAAAAAAAAAAAAAAAAATCTGCCAAATCAAACATGCAGAGCTGCTCACTGTGGCGACCCCTTGTGAATAAAGGAGCAGCTGAAAGTAGCAGCTTTTTGAAAGTAAGAATGATCAGATTTGTGTCGTTGAACTTAAACATTTGTGCGTTAATGATCGGTATTTATTCAGGTTTTGATGTACGCTTTTGTAAAAAACAGTTTCCATGTGTTCATGTGTTGATTTATATATTTTTGGGATCATTGCAAGCAGTTTACGCTTGTTTGTAATCCTTTTGAGGCTAATTTAACTCCATACTTTTGTATCAAGCTCAGAAAATGTTAGACTTTTCATAACCCTTAATAGAATTTTATTATATTATTATAACAGTTTTCGTGTTAAAGCATGAAAACCTGGCTTTGAAAATTACAGGACTGTTTTTTTGGCAGAGCAGTTTCATGACACAAAATTCAGCTTCATGAGTAAAATCAGTGAAGTGCCCTTTTTCATGCAGTTATGTCAAAGTGCAAGCATATTCTAACTTTAACTCATGTCATCCTCTCTGCACCCCTGCAGGGCTGGTTAACTGTTGGTAGCACCCCCTTCAGGCCAAACCCTGATGGTGTCACTGTGGATGGACTCACTCTATCACAGTTTACCTGAGAAATGGACTTAACCCCACCCAGAGGGAGAGGTGTGTGTGTCTGTGTGTCTGTGTGTGTGTCTGAGAAAGTGAAATATGGCCCTGAAAAGAATGTACAGAGCTCAGGGAAGAACCAGCATGCCAGGCGGCGTGACGAGAGGAAGGCGACGCAGGAGGCAAGGCGAGGGGAGAAGAGATTCATAGAACAAGAGCTGGCCTCACCGAGGGGACAGTTCACTAAACTGCCAGCTCTCAACACTCCCACTGCTGTCTGTGTGTGTGTGTGTGTGTGTGTGTGCGTGCGATCGTGTAATTCCACAGGACTAGCTGGTGCTTTGCAGTTGCACCCTGGACTCTTACCAATTGGTGCCCCTGTGATTTTTTTTTAAATTTGTTTTGTTTTGTTTGGGGGGTGGGTGGGGTTGGGCTCATCGATGTGGGTGGGGTGGGGGGGGGTCACCTAATAAAAAAGAGGCACGGCTCGTACCTGTTGTTGTTTTTAGAACGTGGTAATGTGTAGAGCAGTCGATTACGATTCCCGCTCCCAAAGCCATCTCCCCCTTCCTGCTTCCCCGCTTTCACCTTCCAGCCGAGGCCACTGCTGAGGTCCCAAAACGCACAGAAAAGTGTGAATTCCTTAAAAGATAAGGGAGGCGATATTTCACTTGTTTATTACGGTAAATACAAGGCAAAACATGAAAAGACCAAAAAACGTCCATCTTTCAGTAGCTTCCCTGTAGCGCCCAGCACTGATTTGCTTTACTGTACTTTCCTACAACAGCTGCACGCTGTAGTTTCTTTAGCAATAAAGAGCACGTTTGTGGAAACTATTTTTATGTCCAGGTAGTATTTACAGTGAGGGAGAGGGGCGTGTTTAAAACAAACTACAGTGCCCAGCTTTGTTGTGACAAAAGAGTGCAGTTCGGTGCAACGGCGTGGCTGACTGATGGGGTTTTTAATAGTTTTGTAGGGAGCGCTTTCACCAAATGGACAATATTTATCAAAAGGCTCATTTCGTTGCTGTTTTTGGTCCTCCCCCCCCCCCCCCCTTTTTTTTTTTTTTTTTTTTTTTTTTTTTTTCAATTTATCC
>VUQG01019183.1:2500-12790 GCA_015106755.1 Etia nguti | reverse complement strand
TGGAATATCACCAGCCTTGTCTTTTTTTAATTATAGGTTTGGCTTGCTTCTGAAATCAAGTGAAAGTGATTTTCAGGAAAATGTATTCAACATATTGTAACATGTGACACTGTTGATCAGCAGATGGCTTTGGGATCAGGCATTAGTGTGTCTATGGGGTGGTAACAGGGGGGGGACACTGTGCATGTAAATAACCAGCCAATGATTGTTATTGTTGGTTCTATTTAGGGAAAAAAAACAAAAAACAAAAAGGGTGGGGGGGAGGAGAGGGTTACACGTCCAGACTTTTTTTCTTCGTACCCGTTTCTCTCGTTTCTCGTTTTGCTTACATCCTCACGCTGCCTTCTTTTAAGCCCATCTGCAGCTAATATTCCCCACCATCGTCATCTCGCGAGCTACGTCCACTCCTGCAGCTCATTCGCTGATTTCCCCAACCAGAGCATGGCGACGGAGGAGGAAAATGTACCATACACAGTGATGGGCTCTGAGTAGTTTTTGTAGATGTAACTGGAGAAAGGAAAAGGGAAGGAGGGAGACAGGTATGAGGTGAAAACCTTCTCGGGTGTTAAGGAGAAGTTTGAAATAATAAAAATACACTTTCTACATGAAATGTAGCTCTTGTTTTCTCTGTGTGTGTGTTTGCGTGTGTGTGTGTGCAGACTCATTTGTCTCGCCCAGGAAGGTTTAATAAATTGAGTGCTTTCCATCCTTTGATTACATTGTAATAATATTGGGATTATAAGGCGCTGAATCGTTTGGAGGATTAGTTAGGAGTGTTATCCAAATGATGCACCCAGCTGGGCTGATGTTCTGCAGTGAGGATTTGACTGTCAAAACAATATCTCAAAACAAGAGCGTGACATTATAAAAGTAATGGTACCTGTGAGTTGACTCATTTTATGCCTGCGCTGCTAAACTGGGATCCATTAATGAAGCTGATGTGTGAATTTCAAAAAAATGAATCACATTAATTTCATTTTTTTTAAAATTGAACTGCTAAACAGAGAGTTACATTTCAAAATACAGTCACTGTAAATTTTCATTACTTATATAATTTTTAAACCCCTATTAATGTGCATTACTCACATTTAATGTATTAGAATTTCTTTTACTTCATACTTTATTAGGTAAACCTGTTCAAATGTTTGTTATCTAGTCAGCCAATCACATGGCAGCAACCCAGTGAATTTATGCATGTAGATATAGTAAAGAATAAGTGCTGAAATTCAAACGAATGGGGAAGAAAGATAACTTTAGTGACTTTGAACGAGGCATGGTTGTTGGAGTATTTCAGAAACTGTTGATCCACTGCACCACCATCTCCAGGGTTTACAGAGAATGATCTGAAAAAGAGAAAATACCCAGTGAGCGGCAGTTCTCTGGGTGAAAATGCCCTATTGATGTCAAATTTTAGAGGAGAATGGCCAGAGTGCTACAGAAACCCAAATAAACAGTCCTTACAGCAAGGTATGCAGAAGAGCATCTCTGAAGCAGATGGGCTACAGAAGCAAAAGACCACACCAGGTCCTGTCAGCTGAGAACATTAAACTGAGCGTGCAGTTTGCATGAGCTCACCAGAACTGGACAACAGAAGATTGGAAAAACATTGTCTGATCTGATGAGTCCATTTCTGCTGCAGCATTCGAATAGTAGGGCTAGGATTTGGTGTAAGCAACATGAAAGCATGGACCCATCCTGCCGTGTGTCGACGGTTCAGGCTGTTGGGGTGTGGGGGAAATTTTTTGGCACACTTTGAGCCCCATAATACCGACTTGGTTTAAATGCCAGAGCCTATCTGAGTATTGTTGCTGATCTTTATAACTGCAGTGTATCCATCTTCTGATGGCATGTCCAAAACTCAAATAACTTAAAACTTTTTTTTTTTGATCGAGACAATAAGTTAATTGCACCTAAATGGCCTCCAGCGTCACCAGATCTCAATCCTGTAGAGAACCTTTGGGATGTGGTAGAACGGGAGATTCACAGTCCACAATGCTGCCATGTTAATATGGAGCAAAATCTCTGAGGATTGTTTCCAGCACCTGGTTGAATGTTTCTAAGAAAATTTTAGAAAGCTCTGTAGGCAAAAAGGGGGTCCGACCTTGTGCTGGCTAAGTATATCTAATAAAGTGGCTGGTTGGTGTATTTCAAGTAATTAACTTGAATTTCAAAATAAAATCACAGCAGCTGTGCCTGATTTAATTATCATCATTAGTTTTTAGTATATTAAAAAGCCAGATAATACAGAACAACTTGACCATGTTGCTGAGTGGAACTGATATGATAGAGACTTAGAGGTATTATTTCAAACACTGCAAATGACAGAGAGGGGGGAAATGTTATTTCAACTTTATGCGTCTAAAAATAACACGTGGCGCTAATTATATACTTATGGCTATTTAATCCGGGATTACTGGGCCGGATAACTCCTACAAATGCCCCACGTGATCCCCGATACATTTTCTTTAAGGGTAGCCATTATTTACTGTACCCATTACGTCATCCGCGCGCGGGTGCGTGCGGACGGCTTTCTCTCCGGTCTGCAGCCACGGTGTCGCCACTGGCACATTCCCAAAAGCCCACTGGGGTATTTTTGTAATGTGGGCCGCTCACTGCCCCCTTTTCACGCCGTCTGCCCAAATTCCGGAGGTGTAACGGAGCGTCCGGGAGCCACGCACTGGCTGGCCTTGTGGCGCACCCCGTTACCGTGGAGACCCCGGTGCATTGTGTATAGCCCACAGTGAAGGAAGGCTGTAGCAGCAGATGATAGCACCATAAATATATATTTAAAAAAATGTTTACATCTTGTTTTACTTTAAGCACACATGTAAAGTATTTATTGTAACATTGCAATATAATTTAATTAAATTTAATTAGTGACGTATTCTGTTTGAGGTACAAGAGGAACAGAGAAGCTAACGTCTGTTAAATCATTTACTTTTTTTCGCCTTTAGCTAACAGACAGGTGAATGAGGTGCAGGTAAAACAATAATAAACACGCCCCGCAGTGCAAGTAGACTACAAACATGCATAACAAAGGGACCGGTCCGGTGTGACCCTCCTTCCCTCCCCTCCCGGTTGGCGCAGTGAACCGTACGCTCGCTCTCATCCCTTCCCGTCATGCAGCGCTCTTGCCTGCTCCTCCGTCGAGCCGCCATGTTGTCGGAGTGAAAGCCTGGGGTGTCAGAGAGAAACTGGGGCTGAAATCCGCGACCATCCACCCTCTCCGCCGGTGAGTATCGCCTCGTTAGTCGTCGCGGTAGCTCAGGGGGGTGTTTATGCACGCTTCGGTGCGGGTATTGTCGTTACTGCGGCTCTGAGAGGGCGTTAAACGAGAGTATTTTGCGAGGCTGGAGCGGCTGCCTCCCTTTCTGCTGCCTGCCTCCTTCCTCCCGTTGTGTCGGTCTTCCGCTTCAGACAGCTCTCGGGCCTTTGTTAGCATCCGCGTCACCGGGACCCGTGGTGCTGCAGGCTCGGCGGACAGGTGTAGTCCTCTGGTTATTTATTAATAACCAGACTACGGTGTTAGGGAGCCGGTGGAGCGGTTAAAAACTGCGCGTTTGCCCGCCGGTTCACCCGGGCTGAGCTTGTGTCGGGAGGCCGTGTTATTGTTGGTAGACACAGTGAACCCCCCCACGGCAGCTCCGGGGCTGGCGTGACGGTACGCGGATGCATAAAGGTAGCTGCCGTGAATTATTTCACGAAGCATCCCCATACTCGGTTTCGTTTTGATGTGTCATGTCTGCCGGGAGAGAAATGTTGCTCCAGCGTTATCCCCCTTTGCTAGCTTGCATGTTGCCCCTCTCGTATTGTCACACCCCTGTCTGTGCCCGGTATGCGGTGGATTGATCCCCCGGTATTGAATGATTAACCCAGTTAGACCGTGAACACCACCGCCTGTTTCCGGGTCCTCGCTTCAAACTTGTGGCAGACCGAGCCGTGTGCGCTTCTCGGCGGGGAATGGCCGCACTGTGCTGGATTTCCGGGTGTTTCTCTGGTTGATTTCGGAGCAGTAGCAGAGGGATAAAGAGCTAACATTTCCTTGTGGCCGGTCCAAGAGTGGAGGAGGGATGATCAGTCGATCGATTTGTTTTTATCTTATTATGGGAGGGGGGTCTTCATCCGGTCAGCTCGTGGTTTTGTCTTTGTAGAGGGGGTGTGTTGTACAGTGGTTACAGCAGACATTGGTAGCTTGCATGTGTTTGATTCATAGTGTCTGCCAGTCTCTTGCAAAGGTAATTACCGTATATGGCTCAGTGTAAAAAGAAGTGCTTGTAATTTCCTTCTAGCCTGTGGGGACATTAATGGGAAGCTGCTCATTTTAACAGAGATTAGAGCTAAGAGTCAAATACAAATTACACCCCTCTCTCATTGCTGGAGATCAGGGGCTGTTGTGCAAAATTGTTGACCACCAAAGGCTTGGCCTGTAGGTCCACACCGCACATTTTTAAAGATAATCTGTCCTTCACTCTTTACCTGGGTTAACAAAACAACTTCTTAAAAATAAGCACCACGTCTTTGTCTCTGTTACGTGGCTAAATGAATTCTCTAATTCTCAAACCACTGTGCAAAGTTACTATTTAAATTGTTCCATTTACACAGTGCACTAAATGCACTGCAGGTTTGAGAGGTAAATCTAGCAAAGACTTGTGCATTCTAATACAATTAACAGTGATATTGTTACGGAGAGACTCGGATCAAACTTTATGGCCATTAATGCTGTAATTTACAATACAACTGATCTATACTGTCATGGAAACTGTTGAATGATTAGATACCAGCTAACATTTTCATCAAAAAACTAAACATTATGATATTCATAAATGGGGGATATATTGCAGGACTGATTTACCCGCTGATCGCCATGCCTGTAAACAAACAGTTCTGCACATGCAGTACTGTGCAAAGGTTTTAAACCCCAACGTATTTCTTTATGCTTTGCTAGGAAAATGAGAAATATATGCAGTAGTCTTCTTGAATGACATTCAAAGCTCTTCTTTGGATGTTGGCTGGCTTGTTCTGTTTTCTGTAAATCTGATCCCACATTGCCTGGGGCTCCGGGGAGGTCAGTCCATGACTGATAGTGCTCCATTGTGTGTCATTGTGTTTGGGATCACTGTGATGCAGAAAAATGAAGCTGTTGCCAATCAGCTTTTTTGCTATTTTTCTGCATAAATAATTCCATCAATTTTAAAAAGGTCCCCAATCACACTGGCTGAAATGCAACCCCAAACTATAACAGAGCCTCCACCGTGCTTTACAGATGGCTGTAGACACTGTAGACACTCTCCCTCTCCTGACCTCCTTCGTACATGCTGATGATGATTTGAACAAAAGTTTCAAATTTGGATTCATCACTCCATCAGTCCAGTCCTTGTGTAATTTGACAAACCTCAGCCTTTTCTCCATGTTTCCCTTCTTTAAAAATGGCTTCTTCACAGCCATCCTTCCACTGAGACCATTTCTGATGAAGATTCAGTGAACGGTAAATGGATCAACTCAAGGTCCAGATGCATCTCCCAGGTTGTGTTTCAGGTGTTTGCTGGATTCCCGCCCCCTCTATTTCTTAAGGACATGACTTTCAGACACTGTTGATCTGGATGGATCATCATTTGTCCTCCACTTGTCAAGTTTCCTCCAAATTTTTAAGAACACACTGCACATTGTGGAGAGTTTTCAGGTATTAGCTCTTTGTGAATCACAGAAACACAATTTTGTTGTTATCAAACTCTGGTATTTAATTTTTATTTATTTATTTTTTAAAATATAGATTCAAGTAATGTGAACAAAAGATGTGTTTTTGCGACAGGCTGCTAGTAACAGTGCCTAAAATTGCATTTGAAGTTGGTTCTTTAATAAGTTGTTCTGTTATGCGTAAACACAACACTGGTTCATCACTTGAATTTAGGTACTTTTTTCTGCTTGAATGATTCATAGGTCAGTGTTAAGGGGCTTAAAAAACAAAGAAAAAAGCATTACTCTGAAAATGGCCAGGTACAAGGACAGAAAATGAGTGAAAAAAACAGCGTCCAAAGAAAAACTTCAGAAAAAAAACTTTAAGTCAGTCTGGCTCCTTGGAAGCCACTCTGCTGTAAAACACCTTAAACTAGACAGGAAGTAACTCATCAGTGACTCTGCAGAATATGCAGGTCACTATGTGTGTGTGTCTAAATACCTTTTTAGGGGTGAGTAATTTGTAGAAGTTTCACAACATTCCTGCCAAGTGAACCTTTGTCACTGGAGTTCATAGCAGTGTGTTTGCATCAGCCAGATACAGAGGGTGCAGTAAAGTTTACATTCTGCTGCCGATAGGCAGGTTGGCAGTTAAATCAGCTGCTGCCCTGGGCTGGCTTGTAAAGTGATTCTCTGGTTTACTTCTGTATCTGTTGATCCCAGCGCTCTTGTGCTGATCCTCAGCAGTTAGGCAGCTTTAATAACAGTTCACCATTTTGTCCTAAGAGTGTTATACCAACAGTCTGGTAAGCAGTATTGCAGCATTGTGTGTAATGTTCTTTGGGCTTTCTTCACAAAGAATAAAGTCCAAAGATGGTTTGTTTTCAGACTGTTTTAGTGAGGTTAGAATTGTATTTTTTAGGTACGTTGTAGTGCTTTTGAATCGTGATTCTAATATATAACCTGTGCACACTGATGGGTTTAGGGTTTAAAGTTTGCTTTTAGCTTGCGTGAAGCTAGTTTTTGCTGTTGTATTGCTGTTGAATAAAACAGCGTTAGCTTTCACCCGGTGCAGAAAGTAAACAATATTTGTTTAAATATTTTTGCATCTCTGGTTGGTTGTCGAACGTGGGAGGGCTGTCCTACTGGAAAATGAATGAATTTTGGCTCCATTTCCTTTGTTTTCTCATTTGTGCCTTAGTCAAGAAGTTTATTGTCATTAATACTGCAAAACAACAGGTAAAATAACAAAATTAAAATAAAAAACAATAAGCATAGAAAATAAATAAAATAAAGCAAGTACTACAGTACACTGGAGTGTAGTCAGAATATAAGGTACAGTTTGTTATCTATATTAATTGGTTTACAGGATAGTGGCACTGACTCTGACCTTTGACCACAACCCTAGGGGAAACATAATTTTATAGGCCGATGATTTGGTTCAGTTTTTCTTCATATGCTTCCAGCCACCTCATTTTTTAAAAGTTTGGTTTATAAAGTTTGAGTTTCTGAGTAGGGGTCATTGTTTACAGCAGTTTAATTGCTGTGAACTAGTTTGGCAGCAAGCTGGCATGATGACATGGGAAAATGTTAGGTGTGAAGATAATATAGTGGGATATCAGCTTCATTATTCTGACTTGATTTATGTTGTTAGAGGAGCATGTATTATACAAGCCTGCAGTATATCCACCCTGGCAAAAGTCAGCTTTTTTTGTTGTTGTTGTTGTAGAAATGCATGGATTCATGCTTTAGATTGTTGTGCTGATTAATTATGCTGCATTGTGTTTAAGTGTTTTTTTTCTTTCTTCTCATTTAGGTGCAGATGAGCGTTTAATTTAAAGCCCATAAATGAATAAACATTCAAATCTCAATAATAATTTTATTGCAGCAAAGTTGGTTATTGGACTGCAGCGTTTTTATTCATAATTTGACACTTGTGCTTCGCGGCTGTTGGGTCTTCACCGTTCATCATACAATTCTGTGTGCGCTCCAAACTTTTACCATGTTGAGCTTTTCTGTTTTATGTGACTGATGCATTTCGCTCACTCTGGACAGGCTGTGGTGGAATGAGCAGTGTGTGTGTGTTGAAGAGGAAAGCAGTGCTCTGGCAGGATTCATTCAGCCCCCACCATAGAAGTACTTCTCCCAGCATGCCCGTGGTGCTGAGCAGCGGAGGACATGCCCCTCCAACTGGGCAGACCCCTCAGGCCACACCCCCCAGCCAGCAGGTAAAAACCACCACTCTGATACATTTACTCTTTATTCATTCATGTCTTATTCCACTGAATTAAACTGCCGTGATCACTTTCTACTGCAGCGCATACAAAAGGTAAAGCAGTTTACCTGAATGGTTAATATAGCTCGCCTCTCTCTGTGATAAACACATTGTAATTCCTCTGACATGCACACAATAAAAGTGTCCTGCTGGTTTAATAATGAAACTTTTTTTTGTGTGTGTGTGTGTGTGTGATGCTGCAGGAAATGTTTAGTTTACCTCAGCACTAACTTAACAAAAAAAACCTAAAAACTGGTCCGTCCAGTAAGACGAGGCTCATGTGTAAGACAGGAAATTGAACTGCAAACAGTAGATATTTAGGTAGAAACTATAAAAGTACTGAGAGCTGGTCAACAACTTATCTAGTGTCACAGTTTGTTGTAATTTGGTTGTGGGCGCCAACAAGAACTCACAGACTTCTCATTCTTAACACCGTAGTACCTGTTGTTGTTTTAGTGCTACAGCTATTATAGTGTTGTTCACAATGTTATGTTCTCTCATTGTTGCAAGTCATATATTCCTACCCTCTGTATTCATCATGCAATATTTTACCACAGACTCACAGACCACACTAACCTACCTTAATCTGAGCATGTCTGCCTTGTTGTGAAGGTTCTTGTACTCATAATCTACCAATAGAAGGTGCTCCTGCCTGACTAACACATAAACAACCAATAAATACTTTGTTGCAAAGTTTTGTAATCTTTCAGTTTCTGTTTATATAAACTGGAAACCATTCACTCATTGCGCTTCGCGGTGAAGTGATGGCTTGTCGTTTGCAGCATTCCAAGCTCTGGTTGTCTAGGTAACCCTCTAAAGCAGGGAATGGGCAATTAGTTTTCCCAAAGGGCCAGATGAGAAACTGGGACTGTTGTGGAGGGCCACACCAATGAGCTTCAATAGCCCATTTTTACAGCCCTCCATAACAGTTTCTTGTTGGTGTCTTGTTGCTATGTCGCTGTGCATCACTAAAAGTGGGGATGCAGCTTCAGTGTTACTTATTAATAGGTGTTAGCAGGTGTAACCGTCAGATGTAGCCAAGAATTGTCTACATTTATGGGGGGGTTCGCCTTTTCTCTTTGACATTATCACTGAATTTCTCAAATGATGTATTCTGGTTGGTGTTTGGCTAGCTAGCTAACTCTGTTAGGTAATTTTAACTTGTCATAGCTGGGCGCATCTGTCTAGGCAAATGAGGGTAAAGGTCACTGATCTTAAACCCACTGTTTTACTTTAAGCAATATCATAAAAATACCCGTATGACTGTAATCTCCAGTACTTGGCTACAAACCCTGATTAGAGCACCAGAAAATGAGACATTGCAACACAGCCATTAAAGCTTGATGACACTCATTTCAAGCTTTCTGGAACATGTGCATGTGACTCGAGATCTAATGAACCAAATAATTGCAGTCTTATCTTACTAGCTTAAAGGCTTTTGTATTGCCTCGGCTGTTATCAGCTGAATAAACAATGGTAGTTAAAGTGAGCTCTGCTTAAACAGCTAGCATCACGCTTGATAAATGCAGGGCATGAGGCACAGCAGAGGGGACCTTCCTCATCGTTTAGATCACTAGTCTGGCAGGATTATGGTTTAAGTGAAGCAGTAACACCCTTCAGGTGAAGTTCAGATGTCGTGAAAACCTTATTTTAGGAGTCAGCCTCTGACCATCTGATCAGGGTCTTTTAACTGTTCCACGCTCTTATATTAAGTCCACAGGTGACCACGCTTATGAAGTTGAAGCGCATAAACTTGATCTTCATCTGACTCAGTTGTTTGTTTTGAACCACTGCTTAAACATTATTATTGATGTTATTTCTGCTACATCAGGTGTCCATGAAACAGAGCTATTTTCTGGAAATGAAGCTGACATGTTGTAGCATGAAGGTGGCTACAACCATTAGAGCGCTGCCTCTAATGGTACATATATTCCCGAATTAAGGAATATATATACTTTGCAGCAGTTTGTAGTAAATGATCCCAAATCTCTTTGGGTTTGTGTCAGGAAGGTCATCCGACTTAAAAATGTATCAAATCAAACCTGGAGCTACCCACTGTGGCTTGAAGAAATCTCCAGCAGAACCAGGCTCAGGGAGGGGCGGCCATCTGCTGTCATTGGTTAGGGGTGGTGGGAGAAAGACGGGGTAAAAGACACAGTGTGGAAAAGAGCCAGAGATTAATAGTAACTGATGATTAAATGCAGAGTGGTGTATAAACACGTAGCAGAAAGGGATGAGTGAAGATGAAACCCTCAGTGCATCATGGGAAGCCCCCATCAGCCTAGGCCTATTGCATTAGCTGTCAACTTAGCACTCTACCCTTTTATCCATATAAGGTCACT
>VUQG01019182.1:40116-63382 GCA_015106755.1 Etia nguti | reverse complement strand
GTAAGTAAGTAAAGTTTATTTATTAAGCGCTTTTCACAGACAGGCAGTCACAAAGCGCTGTACACAAAGATTGAAATAAACAGTACAATCAATAGACATTATACACAATGTAAAAAGTTAAATGTAAATAATGTAAAGAATATAAAATACGTAGATCAACAAAAGGCTTGTTTGAACAGAAAAGTTTTTAACTGCTTTTTAAAAGAATCCACAGAGTCAAGCAAACGTAATTGTGGTGGAAGACTGTTCCACAGCCTTGGTGCAACGGACTGAAAGGCTCTGTCCCCTTTTGTCTTCAGTCATGTACGGGGAACAACCAACAGACTCTGAGTCTGTGAGCGGAGACGGCGAGCAGCAGTGTATTTTATAAGAAGCTTGGATAAATAATCTGGGGCCTGGCCATTTAGTGCTCTGTATGTTAAAACAATTATTTTAAAGCGAATTCTAAACTCAGATGTCTGTCCTACATTTAAAGTTTGGCCAATACTGGGTCAGGCCACAGGACAATGATCCAAAGTACAGCAGCAAATCTACCGCAAAACAACTGAAAAAGAACAGAATCAGTGTATTGCAATGGTCCAGTCAAAGTCCAGACCTCAAACCGATATGAGATGTAAGAGACTGAGGAAATGATTACCTGAAGTTATTGCTGCTGAAGGTGGTTCTGTAAGATATTGACTCATTAGTTTTTCACATGACTGCAAAAGAGTGTTGTGAAAACTTTCTTATTCACATGACTGTATTAGATGGTCAAATGGGGGAAATTTACAGACAGAAGTAAGAGATTGGCCTCAGTCTACTGACAGGAAGTAATAAGAGAGTCTGTGGAACAGTGGTAACGTACTTGACCACGCTCATTTTTTTGTTTTATAAGTAGTTAGAGGTCACCATTTTTGGAGAGGAGATCGATTCATTATCATTTCATGGAAATGATCCTCAATATTAAATAATTTAATGAAATTTACTAATGTATCTAATAGCATGTTTAGTTCAGTTGCCATTATGGTGCTATATCGGAATGCAAAAGTTTAAGTGTTTTCCAGCGTCTTCTTAATTTAAGTGAGTGGACTCAGCTGGTTGGAGTGTTTAACAGTGCTCGTGTGTTGTCGCCTTCTTCAGATCGTGCCGTCCCGTGCCACATCAAATTTTTAAGATCTCAGAAAGTTGTTTACATCAGCTGTGGAGATGAACATACAGCAGCCTTGACAAAGGTATGATTTATGTTTAACTGTGTTGTACATGCTTTACATATGCATGTTTAAATTTGACCATTTCTAGTAACGTGCAACCAGATATTAAATAGTCCTGTTTTGTTAGGTTGTGCTTGTTTAGCCCCCGTAAAAATTGGTGTAAGAGTTTTATATTATTTTACACAACACCCTGATAATGCAGAGTTAAAAACTGAGTGTAATTCCAGCCACATGGCCTAACCCTATCTTATCCCAATCTACCAACTAACCTGTGCCGTAAGTGTTTTAGTGCAAAACTATGCAGAAAGTTTCCCTCTAAAATGAAAGAGAAAAAAAAAAAAAGAACGGAAAAAGTCAGTGTGTTTACTCTTCACGGCAGGATGGCGGCTTGTTTACATTTGGTGATGGCTCGTGGGGTCAGCTGGGTCACGGCTCCACCAATAGTGAACTCTTACCTAGACGAGTGCTGGAGCTCATGGGCACTGAGGTGTCCCAAATCGCCTGTGGCAGGTACTGTCTCTGATAAAGCTACGGAGGACTTTTGTTGGTTAAAGAATACTGAAAACACTTCTAGAAAGATACCTTGTCCCTTAAATGTTAATAGCTTTGATTGTTTTTGCCTCCAGCCACAGACATTTGTTGCATCTTTTTTTACTCATTTATTTCTTTTGTCCTCTTGACCGTTAGAACAAAACTTATCTTTGAGAATCCAAATTTAAAAAAAATATAAAAATTAGTACTAATTAAAAAATATCTGCTGCAAAAAAACCCCGATCTAAAATGAACATGTTAAATCAGAGAGCTGTAAGGTACCTTTGATAATTGTAACTAACAAAGTGGTGAATTTACTTTTTTGAGTTTCTTCATAACTTGGTTTTTCCTTTTGCCAGGCACCACACGTTGGCGTTCGTGCCTTCCTCTGGCGTGGTATATGCGTTTGGTTGTAACAGCCATGGCCAGCTGGGAACAGGAATACTGGGGGATGCCAGAAGCCCATTTCCTGTCAAGGCCAGTTTCCTGACTGGAAAATTCCATAGAAGAGGTAAGCACAGGACTTGCCGATCAGTCCCTATATGCTTGTGACTGAATGCCTTTTTAAAAGTGCCTCATTCCCACTTCTCACTTTTGCTAGACATGTTTCCTGTTTGTGCCTTTACATGTAACTGCAGTGGAAATCCAGACAGGCAGCTGTGAATGTTACAGTTTTATTTGGCCTAACCATTATGGTCCTGGGCACCCTGTTTCTGATTTTTTTCTTGAAGACAATGGAGAACTTTGAGAGAGTTTAAAAAGTCTTAAAACAGAAAGAACAGACTGATAACGATACAGTGGGTTTTGTTAGTGTCTAGCTATACTCTGCTGCTTCACTGTCTTGCGGAGGTATTTCTGATTTGGCTGCAGTTACTGTTGCCAAAACAACCAAGAGGATAGTTGGTATTCAGCCGAAACAGCTTGTATTTCCACAGCAGTGTCTTCTATTGGATTTACCAGAAATCATCCTGCAATCTGCTTGTAATGTAGGCTAGAGGGTGTGAGTCACAGCAGAGATTTAAAAAAAAATTATTGTAAGGAGACCGTAAGAACACAATATATTCTGCCATGTATATCAAATTGAAATAGCACAAAGAAGAGCTTTTGAGCCAATTGCTTTATGATTGCTTTATGCTTCCACAGTGTATTATTCTTTATCCTTCATTACTGTGTATCATCTGTATTCTCAAGGTCAGGAATCATTTCAGACACATGCAGTTTAAAGTGCTTTGCAGTATGAAATATCTGTCTGTCTGTCTGTCTGTCTGTCTGTCTGTCTGTCTGTTATTCCCTGTTATTAAATGTCGAGTGTCTCTCTCTTTTTTTTATTTTTCTTAATTAGAATCAAAACAGTATACCGTGACCAAAATCATCTGTGGAGGAGACCATAGTTTCTTATTGTATTCTAATGAGCAGGTATGTGATTTCATAAAGATTAATACTAAAATACCACATTTTTATTAAAAATATATACTTACCTTCAGTTTTACCATTTTTATTGTTTGAATTTTAATGAATTACTCAAATGCTTTGTTATTTATTTTCATGTTAAAAATAAAGAGAAATGTGAAACACTGAAAATCAAAGATGTACTCTAAAAACCATCAGGAATTGAAAATGATTAACCGTAAAGAAAAATTAAGATTCTTAGTTTTCCTGCAGCATGCTGTATAAGTCTAAGAAATCACGCCTAAAAACCCCAACCAATCGTGACTGTGTTACTTAGGTTCAGTGTTTCACCACAGGGTGGCATTAATGTCTCAGCTTTAACCAGTTCAGTTGAAGAGTTCCTTCAACATACACTGGTCTGTGTATGTAGAGCCTTTATCTGGGGGGAAAAATTTAGTTTTCAAGCAAACTGTCAGGAACATAGCCTGATAAAGATGTAAAGCGCTTAGAGGTGTGGCCTCTTTATTTTGTCGACACAACCCAGATCGAAGTGTGCCGCACAGACTGCAAAGGACCAAAGCAAAAAAGTCTTCCATGTTTGTAACAGTCCTGTTATGTGTCCTCTGTCTTCCCCTCTACAGACCTCTGTCCCTTCAGAAGACTTCAGAGTGATTAATATTGGCAAAAGTCTCTCACCAATCAATTACGAAAGTTTAAATTCGTGGAGGCTGAAACTGATGTACAACACAGACTCTAGCGTCACAAAGTAAGTCAGCAACAAAAGGCTATTGTCTCAGATATTTTAGATTCAAATATATAGTGTAGAATCTAATTTAATTGGTTTACACAAATACACACAGAGCTTAATTCACTTTAATCATTGGAAAGTCTCCCCTTGTTACATTTTCATTGTAATGTGTATTTTGTTTACAGTGACGTCATAGTTCAGCTGTCCTCGACGGCGTGCTGGAATGCCAGCTTCTTGGACCAAAGGTGCATAGACCTCACCTGTATCAACATGAGAAATACACAAACAGTACAGTCAGGCCTTGTTTATATTGGAGCATGGTTGCATGTATTAATGCAAAAACTTTCAGTGAAAGTGAAAGTCCACTGAGCTTACATTTTTCTAAGAGCTTTTCTAAGAGCTTACAGTGCTAAGAGTATTAGTGAATCTACATAGACATGATATTTTTTCTTTAGAAAAAGCACTTTATATAAATTATATTCTGATACTTTTACTTAAGTCGGGCTTGTAATTGTATTTTCACCTTTAAGAAAAAGAAGACAGTGGTGACCTTGAGGAGGAAAAAAGAAACAACCATTTAACAGTTAATAAGATATAGTATCAAAATGCAAAGTATAGAGAAGAGCTGAAATAATTAATTAAGAGGTGATAAAAATGCTTAAGTTCCCACCCTAATAGTGCAGGATTTAGTCAGTATTTGCCAAAGAAACCTTGGATCCATACATACCAACTGGATGACAAGTTATGACCAGATATTTTATTCTTCGCTCTCCATCACTGCCTGTGTTATTATTAGAAGAACTGTTTGATTTCTACAGGTTGAAAATGTAACTCTGATTTAAACTAGACAGGCACGGCATATTTAAAAAAATGGTTAGTAGAATTATGTGCTGCACGTGTGCCACGTCTGTATCTCTACTGTGCTGAGCCAAAAATAGCACAGCACATTCTCAGGATCTTTGGCCTTGGTTCAGGCAGGTGACAGATGGCACAAACCGCAGTCGCGCTCGACATTAAAATTGCAGTTTTTCCACTGAATTTTGCCACAGAAACTCTCCCAGTATTTTAGGACAAAAAAGGGCACCACATTCCCCAACAAAGGTTTAAAAAAAGGAAATAAGAAGGATCTGTAGGCGTTTTATTAGTGCACTTCATCACAGAGTAACTTCTTAAGCCATTCAGGTGTGTGCCATAAAATGAAGTTAAGTAAAGAAATGCATGCCGTGTGATCAACTCACAAAGATGTACTTCCTCTGTCAAATACCCTCAAATCAATGCGTATCATCTTATCCAGCTGATTGTCAGGTCTGGGAAAGATGCTATCTGTTTGGTTAGCGAGATTTGTGCGAGTCCATCAACCTGTGTGTTGGCGTCATGTATGTAGGACAAACTAATCAGCAGATACTTATCGAGTCCTGGGAATGAGCTGTGGAGGTCAACAGGGTGGAAAAAAAGGCCTCACAGACACATGCGTGAAACATGAATGTTTCAAAAACTGAAATGCCACAGGAGGGAAAACAAAAAGTAACATCCATCATAAAGTAAGTAGTGCACATGAAATACAGGAGGACAGACTTGTACTAATTGATTGACCAAATGGAAATAAATGTTAGTTGCTGCCTTAGTTAATAATATGAAAACCTTCCCAACAAAAATATAGCCATAAAATCTTTATTTGTATCTCCTTTTATTAGGTACAGCTGTGGGATTTGCTGCAGTTGTTCAGAGCACATCCATGCACAGGAAATATTAGCATCACATTTGGGACCAAAAACTGCTCAGATGGTGCTTTAAGCTCAGAGAGTTCTCGGAATTTAATGGGTCATTGCTGTGACTCTCAGTAGTTTTGTAGCACAACCGCTGTACCATCTGCAGCAGTGTTTGCTGTTTGACAAACAGTCTCCACAGGATCACGTCTGATCTGACTGAGTGCTGTAAATGGTTGCCGCTAGGGATCAGTCCACTGTATCACTCAGTATTTGCCTTGTTGTGCCTATAGGGAAGTCAGATGGCATTTACAGATAGCTAAATCTTTAATGCTCAGTGTCAGTGATATGTTGAGGGTTGTTTAAGGCGATGCAGTGAGTGTGTTTATCAGCTAGTGCTCACTCTCATCATCTCCCAGGCAGAAGAAGAGATCTGCTTAGGCATAGATTTAAATACATTTAGGCTGCGTGTATACTTAACCATTGCTTATATTGCAGTGAGTATTATCACACCTACCTAAAGGTGACTCACAGCTGACCTGCTGGATGACAGCTTGGAGTAGACCTATGTTTAATCCAAAGCAACGTGCAACTTTCCATCAAAGCTTTATCATGAATGAGCTCTGGTTTTTATCCTTTTAGTCTTTGCTGAGATCTCACTTATATCTCACTTATATCTTTCTTTACCTGCTTTCTCTCAGTGATGATACCCATTTCAAAACCAACCCAAAGGTCCCAGGCATCGATCTCAACTCTGTCAGAATGCTGTTTGAGACTCTGAGCAAACCAGCTTTCTCTGAACTCATGGAGCAGGTACTGCTTCTAACCTCCAAACACAGTTTACTGTGTGCCTGTGAGGACACGTGGTGGATGTGTTTGATAATGGCTTCTGTTGTTGTCTGACTTTCTTTATCTGACCAGAAGCATGAATAAAGAAAATAGTATACAAGTTTTGGTTTACTTCAGTCACCTAAACAAGTACTTTTTAAGCTATTACACATTCATTGATTGTTATGAATCCACTTTAACGTAACTGTGAAAGATTTTGTGGCAAACAGTTAATCTCAGGAATTGAAGGAGTTCTGCATGAATCCTAATGAACCCCTGTGCTTCTGGCTGTAGATGTTGCTGCTGAAAATCAGCTGCTTACTCCAAATTAAAACTTCATTGTTTGTATGTAGGTCACCAACGTCTAAATTCATAGTGATTTTCATAGAAATTGGTATCACTGAATGTGATAGAAAGTGATTTTTGTCTGAAACGTTTCCTGTTTTGGCTCCTTAGTGATGCAGGTATAATACATGCAACGTTTGCTTTGTAGCCATTCATTTGGTGGAATAAAAAAGAAAATCCATGTGAAAGTTTTTTTTGTTTTTTTTGGAAAGTACATCAAGTTCTGCCACAGATCCATGGCACAAAATACAGGACTGAATGACGACTCTTAACATTGGTGCACTAATGTTATGTTTAGGATTGAAGTGGCCTCAGTCTGATTGATGCAGTCTGAGGCCTCTTTCACCAACCACTAAATAACCTCTCGCAAAATTTAGAAACTCACGTTTTATCGCTGCCGCCTCGTTCATCCAGCTTGTTTGGAAATATAAAAATATCCCATCATATTTAGCTTTTTTTAAAAAAGTAAAATCCTAATAATTCTCTCACTGCATTTTGTCTCTAACATGAATCTTCTTTCTCTGAGCTGTGTAGCTAAACAGAGGGTCTGATGTCTGCGTCCTCTCTCTTTTTAGGCCACCAAGAGTTTTGAGAGCCTGCTGATCCCTCAGCTGCCGCGTTCCCCTCCTGATGTCGAGGCCATGAGGATCTACCTCATCTTGTCAGAGTACCCGGCCCTGCAGGACTCCAAAAACTACATCCGCCTCACTATACCCCTAGCGATGGCTATTCTGCGGCTAGATGCCAACCCCAGCAAAGTATTGGGTATCACATTTGCACACGCACACTAAATACATTTTTTTCTTCTTATTCAAGTCATTCAAATTTGACTTTGGGAGATAACTAAGAACTGTGAAGCTCAGCAACTCTGTGCTATGTCCCACGATGTTAAGCTTACGCTGATGTGTAGAATATGTCGGTATCCTCGTCCATATCTGTGCTACGTATGCTTCGTCAGCAAGAGATAAAAAACACCACCAGCGCAACAGTATTTTCACAGCATCTTCAAACATTAGAGCCTGGCTGATATGGATTTTTGAACTCACTATTGATATTTGAGAAAACTACTGGTCTTAACAGAGGTAAAGGTCAGTTACTAGCTGGTCTGGTAGTTTAGTCTTCACCCTGTGGCCACATAAATCAGCTTGATAATAATGTTTTTTTTTTCTTGGTGGGTCCTGAAAATTACTTTGGTGCATTTTTTAAATATTTGGGTGATATTTCATAAAATTTTGTTAACACTTTCAAAGATATTCGTAGTGCTGCTGCAATAATACAGACAAGTGACAAAAGCGCTCTGAAGAAAGGTTTGTTCACCTCTGCACATGTGAGCGACTGCTGCGTGAAGTAAATCCCAGATTTACCTAAACTGTTCATGCATGTCTGGTCTACACCACACAAACATACATTCACTGGCCATTTTATTAGTTACACCTTGGACCCCTTTTTGCTATCAGAACTGCTTTAATTCATCATGGCATCAAGGTGCTGGAAACATTGCTCAGATTTTGGTCCTTATTGACACGGTAATGTCACGCAGTTTCTGCAGATTTGTCCATGATGCAAATCTCTCATTCCATCACATCCCAAATGTACTCTGAGATTTGGACTGTGGAGTCCTCGTGACTTATGATCAGTGGACTTATGATCAAAAAATCAGTCTGGGATGATTTGACATTTGTGATGTGCTGCTTTATCCTGCTGCTTCCTCAGAAGGGACAGTACACTGTGGTCATAAAGGGATGGACATTATCAGCAACAATATTCAGGTATCCTGTGGGCTTTAAACTATGCTCAGAAGGTGCTAACTGTCCCAAAGTGTGCCAAGAAAACATGCCCCACACCATTACACCACCACCAGCCTGAACTGTCAATACAGGGCAGAATGGATCCACGGTTTCATGTTGTTCATGCCAACCCTGTAGATGGTTATATGGGAAAATCAAATTAGATCAGCAGTTTCTAAAATACTCACACCAGCCTATCTAGGACCAACGACCACGCCACGTCCAGAGTCACTTAAATCATCTTTCTTCCCCATTCAGTGCTCAGTTTGAACTTTTGTACATCCCTAAATGCATTTAGTCACTGCCATGTGGTTGGCTAATAAGATATTTGCGTTAGCAAGCGGTTGAACAGGCGTATCTAATGAAGTGGCTTTGAGTTTATTTTAACCTTAAAAAAACAGCATTGTTATTGTGTAATTCCTGAAATGCTGATACACCATAGAAGAAACTGCCAACCTCAGTGCTACTTGAGTCCACCATAAAATATCATGTTGTGTTTGGTTGAGGTAATTTATTCCTCTCCTTTTTGTGTGTCTGCAGACAACTGGTGGTGTTTCGTGGACGGCAGCGTGTTCACCCGAATGGTCGACATGTACAAGAGCATTGTTGTCTTTATGCTAACAGGAGGCAAGACGGTGCTCGTGCCCATGTTCTATGAGAACTATTTTCTGGCCACTCTTCGGCTGCTGGAAAAGCTCCACAAGGTATCCACAAACGACACTCGCTGTTCTCAGCTGTGCTTGTTTGACAATCCAATCCAAGAAGGAAGTGTTTGTGTCACGGTCAGATGGTTCTTGGTAATTTGTAGTCTGCTGTGTACCGTGACATTTCCTGGAGATCAGCCGGGTTTTTGTTCCATGTTACCAGGTAAACTTGAAGGCACAACATGTGGAGTACAACCGCTTTTACATCCCAGACATCACCAGCCTCGTGGACATCCAGGAAGACTACCTCAAATGGTTTCTGAGTAAAGCTGAGATTGTGAGTACTGAGTTTGGGATAGGTTTCACTGCTCGAGTGTGGAGTTATTTGTGAATGCCCGTGGAAGGCATCTGTGTTTGTCAGGTCTGTTCGTCTCTTCTTGCTCCCCACTCGTTTCACAAACAACGCTCAGACACTGGAAGGAAGTTAAAAATCTCACTACGTTTCTGCTTTTAAATGTTTTTTTTTTTTAATTTTTCAAGTGTCAGGTTTGGTCAGATGACTTTTCTTTCTTTCTGATTTTTAGAAAGTGGGATCATCCCCTTCACAGGTAGTTGAATTAAAGCCTCAGTTATTAAGCATAAATAAATGTGATTCATTTAAATGGTGGTTTTATTAAGCATTCATTCTGTTTTCCCTGCAGAGTGACTTTCCCTCAGTAAACCTATGTGCCTACCCGTTCATACTGAACGCAAAAGCCAAGACAACCATGCTGCAAACTGATGCTGAACTGCAAATGCAGGTACCCGCTGCTGACAGACTTTTGTGTCAGCAAATGTTTCTTAATTGTTCTCGTTCTCATGTGAATTGTTTTATCCATTTCTCTCCACCTGTGACCGTTACCAAGATGGCAGTAAGCGGTGCAAACCTACACAATGTCTTTATGCTGCTCACACTGGAACCCCACCTCGCTAGGAACCCTTACCTGGTGCTCCATGTGCGCAGGAGCCATTTAGTAAGCGACACACTACGCGAGCTCACCATGTACTCTGACGTGGACCTCAAGAAACCACTCAAGGTGAGAGGCTGCCCTCACTGGAGGCGTAACTTCGACAAAGCGAAGATTTGTTTTCGTTTTTCTCTGGACTGTATGTCGGCCCTGCTCATCTGCTTCTTCCTCCCTCCAGGTGATCTTCGATGGAGAGGAGGCTGTAGACGCAGGCGGCGTAACTAAAGAGTTCTTCCTGCTGCTGTTGAAGGAGCTGATGGATCCCGTGTACGGGATGTTCACTCATTACAAAGAGTCCAACCTGCTCTGGTTCTCAGATAAAGTGAGTTTTCCTGGTTGACAGTGAACAGACAGTGGAATTGGTATGTTAAAGTATTTACTGAGTATTTTTAAATATAATTAAGTCTAATTTTAGCATATTACCTTCAACTTGAAACATTACGGTGAGCCACACTGCTGCAGACAGTTAAACACGAAGCTCTTTTCCAACTCCTGCACCTGCTGTGAACAGGGTTTTAATGAAAGAGTAGTTCCAATGTCTCCAAACAGCTTCATCTGTGGAGATGGTTATTCAGAAGAACAATGATACTTAATCCGGAGACTGTGTTTTAAAACATCAGAGAGCTTACTTATTTATTTAGTTTATGGATAATTTAGAAACACACAACTGTTTAAGTAACTTTGGATATGAACTGAAATCATCTGTTAATTCCTAATACACAACAGTGTAGCACACCTAATCCATACTTTACAGGGGTTACTGCATTTCAGTCACAAAGCTGAAAGCTGCATTCAGTAGTCCACTTTTTTCTACCTCTGAAAGAAAAAGGAAAATACTGTGACTCTGCAGACGGAAACATATTTGCACTTGCTGACAATAAGCAGCCTGTGCTGTTGGCTTTTAGCTGAGCTGTTTTCTGGGAAGTAAAGCATTTAGGCTAATAATGATATTGTGAGGTCTCAGTGACGTCAGAAAAGAAAGAAGATTTAAGTAATTAGTGAGCATACTGCTCCTGTGCTGTGTGTGTAAATTGCACTCAGCCCCGCTTTAGGTTTGAAGCCTCTTGTGCATTTATCTGCTGTTCAGTGAAGTCAAAGAAAAGGAGTGTGGGCTCCATCCTAATTTGCCCTTTGGAGATAATGTCTCTTTGACATGCGCAGGATGGATGAGCCGTATCTGTTGCTCAAAAGGAGAAGTCAATGTTTCAATAAATCCACTGACCTTTTCCTTTCAGTTCGAAGCCTTTCAGCTTTCTTTGTCTGTTTTTTGTTTTTTGTTTTTTGTTTTTTTTTGGACTAAAGAGCAGTCGGCCTATAATTGATTACCCGAATGTGGACTGGCAGTTGTTTGACCTGCTGCTGTGTTTTCTGAGAAGAAGAGCTGCTGTTTCTGCACTTATACACAGAGATGCTGTATGTCAGTGGGAACACTACGGTTTACAAAACACTCACCTCTATAAGGGAGCTCGTCCCTCAGCCTTGACCGTCATACTGACTGAGATTGGAAACAACATAATATCAGTTTTGTTCAGTCAGTCAGCTCTCTGTCATTCAAATTAAGGTCGAACTTGCCCCCCTTGTTTTTTTTAAACCAACTCTTTTTAAAATTTATTTAGGAAAAAAGTAAGAGGTATTGGTATGAGAGTAGCATTTACTTTATATAGTCCAAGATTCATTTTCAGGCACATAATTATAACACACGGTTGCAGCCATAGTGATAATCTATAGTGAATATTGGGAAAAGGATGTTATAGATGGAGCTGCCAGAGAGGAGGAAAAGTGGAAGACCACAGAGAAGATTCATGAATGTAGTGAAGGAGGATATGCAGAGGGTTGGAGTGACAGAGGAGGATGTCAGGGATAGAGTGAGATGGAGGAAGATGATCTGGTTTTGCGAACTGTAAAGGGAGCAGCCGAAAGAAGAAGGAGAAGAGTTGCACCCGAGGGGTGGTGTTGTTGGTTTCAGGGTCCACCGGGTTGTTCCAGAATACCTCAACTAGTCGGTAGGTTAATGGTTGGTGTATTTGTAGGCACATTCTTAGTGGTCACTGGACAAAGCCCACTGGCGATCTACTGACCAGTTGTTTGTTTCAATTTAAACAGCTGTCACGGCTGCCATACCCTCTACAGAATGCCTTGTGTAGTTAAGTTCGTGAAACAGCTTGATCAGCTGTCTTGTGTTTTTGTGCCTTGTAATACAACACACACCATTGATATCCTCACATCTGTCCATTGCCAGTTTTTTCATTTTGTACAAATCTGGCTAACTCTTCCAAGTTTGTGTGTTTCTTTTCCTTCTCTTCAGCGTCCTAATACTCATCATCAAATTCCCTTTTAGCACACAAACACAAACAATTTCCTTGTTACTAAAACGGATTCTTAAGTGTGATTTCACTAACTCATCTACACGATTTTAGTCGAGGTAATAGAAGCTTTGGCAGTTGTTTGACTTTAAATGACAACTTAAATGACATCTCTATATTTTGGCTTTATTCTATCCATATGATAGCATATTTACCTCAAAGCTCTGATACCTTAGAATTAAGAAGAAAGGTGCCTTTTTTTATATTTGTATAGTGCTGTAAGTGTGAATTTACTGCTGGTGTACCATATAACATTTTTCAGCTCGTGGGATGTGAGAAATTGTCGAGTTATGTTGAGCCAGCTGACACGATGCCACCAAAGAATCTGCTCAGATTTCAGCCACAGAGAAGTGGTAAAAAAAAAAAGGCAACAGGAAAATAATGATCCTGCGTACATCTCCAGTGTTTTGTAGAGCAGAACTGGTTCCACCTGATCGGAATCATCTGCGGTCTGGCCATCTATAATGCCACAGTGG
This sequence comes from Etia nguti, assembly GCA_015106755.1. Taxonomy (NCBI): domain Eukaryota; kingdom Metazoa; phylum Chordata; class Actinopteri; order Cichliformes; family Cichlidae; genus Etia; species Etia nguti. The sequence goes on along the minus strand of VUQG01019182.1, from coordinate 50,368 downwards.
TGGACCTCCACTTCCCCCTTGCTCTCTACAAGAAGCTGCTCGAGGTGTCACCCACGCTGGAGGACTTCAAAGAGCTGTCACCCACTGAAGCCAGGTAAACATTGCAAGTCACCATTTATTTTTAATTAGTTTTTTCTAATCTATATAAATATATATATATTTATGTATAAGGGTTAGTCTGTACTCTAAGTTGGTAAAGACTTAAAATAATCAATGAAAGAATTAAATTTTTGATCAAACTTAGCAGAACAGCCTTTAAGTTTTAAGAAATGACATGACATCATTAAACCATAAATAGCGAAAACTGTGGAATTAGCGGACTTCCAGAGGGATAGGATGCAACTGAAGAAATCTCTTAGATGAGAGGTCTTCAAAACTCAAGTCAAGTTTTTTTTTCAACATCCTTCAACTACCATGACCTGAATGACTGAGAACCTACACAAACAATAGGATGAAAGATCTCACCAAAAGTGATGTTTGTATGCAAGCAAGGTATGTTTGGGGAACAAGTGGAACCCCCAAATATAGCAATGGAAGCGGCCAGTTTGTTTCTGGGTTCCTAAAACCTTCCATAAAAAAAATGATGCAGTCTGAAGCAAAAGAAAAACAAGGTGAGGCATGACATCTGTCACATTGGTCCATAATGTTGGGATAAATTTTTGATAAATAAGACCTTGAAAAGTAGATTCTGTATCTTAAACAGTGTAAGTTGTAACGTGGCACAGAATCTAATCTGGAAATAAAGAAATAAATGGGACAATAAAATAACTTGAATGCCTCGATTACGTCACAGAAGATGGGAGGCATTAGTAAGAGCACGGGGCAAACACAGGATTTTTTTCAATAACAACATCATACTAGAGGCAGACAGAAACTTAAAATGAGGCCTAAACTGAGACCAAATCCTAAGATTGCGTGTAAGAGGAGGGAACTCACAGATTTTTGCGACTGACTGTGTAGCATATGTATTTCTGGGAGTTAAGGTGCAAAATATAGGGAGGAGAATATTTAAACAAGCACGAGGTTTATTGTTTTTTTTTTTTTTTTTGTATTCTTCTAAATCACCTGTAAAACTAACCACACCTGTTAGCACTATTTGGTGAATGCGCTCAGACGATGTTTTGCTCCGTTTAGTAAATCTTGCCCTTAATAGGTGACGGAGAGTAGATTAGAGAGGCAGGTGAAGAAAAGGATGAGCGAGATTGAATCTCAAGTCTACACCATAGTAACTCAGGCGAGTGAAGCCACTCAATAAATTTATGAATATGTGAAGACCGATATATAAAACATGTAAACTGTTCCAATAAAGAAAGTCTCAATCTTTACTTTACTGCCCCACAGAAACAAAGAAATAAATTGGTGCACGGATTTAAAAAAAAATGCCTGGAATAAAAAAGATTATGACTTCATTAATTTTACCTATTAGCGAGAAGAGGAGAGAGTCTGGACAACCAGGGCTGTCAGAGTAAAGTGATGATGATATCTCAGCCTTGGGCCGGTGACTTGAAATAGTCCTCCTTTGGAAGGATGTTTACCTTCATCGGGTTAGGATCAAATCTGCACCCGGATGCCAAATCCGTGTGCCACTTGTTTACATAACCAGTGTTTTTGCTTTTCAGAATAGCAGTGAGATTGTTTGCCACTTCAATGAATTTAGAGCAGGAACGATCAGCATTTCCGTTCAGCCTAATTGATTTTGCGATTATCCATTGAATGTGATTACAGATAAGTGCGGGCTGCAGCAGCCTGTTGCTCTCGAGACAAACATCTTAAAGGACACTACATCTTAAAATGTTTGTCTTTATTATTTTGTCTGTCTTTTTGAGCCGTTCAGCTTCAACAGGCTAAAGGCAGCACAGTGGAGACATCACACAGATAAGAAGCAGACACCAACTCTGCTTTCTGATAAAACATTGTTTGACATTTTCTTTGTACTGTGACCTCAGCCGAGTAACTCGGGTCAAATTGCAAAAACAATAATAATATATCCCCTTTGACTAATTAGTATTTCCTTTGGCAGCCCATTTGTCCTTCCTGTTATTGGTGGTTAAAACATCTAGCATTTTCTTTTCAGGAAAACTAACACAACACTCCCTGTGAGTCATTTCCTATTATTAATAATTCACCTCTAATCTGACAGAGCCTGTGTTCACAATTTGTTTGATCTACGGAGCTGCGGGAGCAGCACAGCTGATCCCTGGTTTTCAATGTGAAAGTCAAACGTGGATAGAGTTGAGAGTTAAATACAAGTATAACACCGCAGAGCTGCAGATGTCACCGACATGTTCTGTATTACTACAGCTCTCAGCAGTGACTATAACACTGTGTGTGACACCATGATACAGTTTTAACTTTTCTTGTTTTGCTTCTGTCCGCTGATCAAATGACAGTTTTCTGTGTTGGTTTTTATGAGTTGATTTCTTTGTTTCTGCAGGAGTTTACAACAGCTTTTAGACTATGAAGGAAGTGATGTGGAGGAGACGTTTCTTCTCAACTTTGCTGTAAGTGTAACTTTTTATTTGCTGATTTTTATGCCACGCGTGTGAAAAAGGCTGGTGTTATTCTTTATTTTGTTTATTGTTAGTATGTTCCTTGAAGTTCTACGTTACAGAATGACTCACGACCGTTCGTTCTTACTTAATGTGTCCATTAATGTGGGCTGTTGGTATCCCAGCTGGCGTAGGGTGAAAGGAGGGGCGGCACCCTGGACAGGTCACCAGTGTATTGCGGGGCTAACAAAGAGTGAAGGAAAACCACTCACACTCACTATCACACCTGTGGCCAATTTAGCATTGTGGTTGCTAACTTAGCTGATGTTTTATGAGTTGACCTGAACACTGATGCAGTGCGGGAAATAATTATTTGATTCCCTGTTAAATGTATTACTTTGATCCAGAAACAACACATTACATAAAAGTTATAAATTGATTTGCATGTCACTGAGTGAACCCCAAGCAAAACATGACTCAGTAACCAGGGCCTAAAACAGTCTTTGACTGCAGAGGAAAATATATATGTGTGTGTGTCTGGGGTTTAGCTGACGGTTGGTCTTGGTCTTTGGAAAAAAACAAAAAACAAAACTGGAATGTCTTCGGACTTCTTTAGCTTTAAAATGTTAAAGAATAAAGCTGCAATTATCTCGTGCGGCTTGTGCACTTTTGCAATGTAAAAAAACTCCACATTGAGTCTGTTTGTTGTGCTCACGTCTTAGATCACCAGGGAGAACTACGGGATGACAGAAGTCAAGGAGCTGATTCCCGGAGGAGAGAGCGTCGCTGTGGACAAAAACAACAGGTCTGATGACTCAACAAATCAGAAAAACGCACACTGAAAATTGAAGCCGACTTTTCAGCTCATTTCAGTCAGTATTTCAGGAGGTAGAGCAGGTCACCCACTAATCGGAAGGTTGGTGGTTCGATCCCTGTCTGCTCCGGTCAAATATACTTGGGCAAGATACTTACCCCAAGTTGCTCTCTGATGCATCCATGGGAATGTGAATGTGTGTCAATGTTAGATAGAAAGCACTTGGATAGGAAAAGCATAGAAAAAAGTGCTTGTGTGAATGGGTGTGAGTGAGTGAAGCTGTATAAAAAGCACTTTGAGTTCTCTGTTAGAGTAGAAAAGCTCTATATAAGAACCAGGCCATTTACCAGGTTAGATTTAATTTCATAAACTTTTCCATTTTTTTAATGCTCCATGCTCTGTCCTCTCTGAAGGAAGAAGCAATGACTGTGAGATTTTACTTTTTTTTTTTTTTTTCGCACAGTGAGATTATAATGCGCTCATAGAGCCAGCAGCTTGTGTCCCATTGTTGGAGCTGAAGGCCACGATCTGTGCTGAACACAGTTTTTTATATTCACTCACACCGTGCTATTGCGCCTCATTTCTAGCTGCTGTCCTTGTGCCAGTGGCACTGATTACAGCGTTATGTGAAGGAGTCCTCAGAGAGAGTGCGTTTGGGGGCGGGTGGTGTCAACATGTCTGGCTGCTGGTGCTGAACAGATGGCGAGAGCAGCAGTAACACAAATTGTTTCTCCAAAATCCCTTCAACACTCAGATATGGAACTATAACAAGAGGAATATTAGATTGTGGTATTAAAGCAGCATCTCGGACCGCACATGCTTTAATTTGATACTGAAGGTTACTCTTTCAGACTGATGAATCCTGCCTTTGTTTTTGTTTTGTTTTGTGTTGTGTAAGACAAAGTTTGGTGTTTGTGACCTCTGTGGGTGTGACTTGCTTGGTTGGGAAGACTGTAGCTTTGGTCTGAAGCCTGTATCTATTAGCTTGTTGACGTGAAACAGTTGTGTGTGTGTTTGTGCGTGCCTGTTTCCTATATGAGAAGACCTGCTTGTGTATTTCTCTCATATTTCAGGAGCATGTTGGTCCTTCTGTTGGTACTTTCCCTGTTTGAACGGGGGTTTGTGGCAGCAGCTGCTACACAGAGTCCTCGCTTTCTAAATAAAACAACATCATTACCTTCTGTGTGTGTGATCGGGGAAAAAGTGTTTAAAAATCTGGCTTCTCTCTTTTTCTTCTTTCTTGGAGTGATTGCTCGAGGATTGCGCTTTCCTGAACGTTTGAGTTAAAGTAACCGGTTTCTTCTGAATCACCGACATCTGATTCACTTTGGGATTTTTAACCTGTTATTTTGAATCTATTAAGATGCTTTTATGCGTTGTGTGTGGTTGGCTCGGAGTTTCCTGTTGTTGTAGTTGAGTACGTCTTTGGAAAAGTGTCTTCAGACTTAAACTTTTTCAGATCATTCAGATCAAACAAATTTTAATATTAGACAAAGATAATCTGAGTAAATATAAAATGTATTTATTAAGGGGGGGAGTTATTAAAACCTAATTGCTTCCTAAAATCAATAACTAGTTGTGTTACCAGTTAATAGTTATTAACGCTTGTGCAATCAAGTGTTTGTAATTACTGGCAATGAGTGTTTGGCAATGAGTGACAAAATCCTGTGGAGGGATTTTGTCCCACTCCTCTTTGCAGATCTGTTTTAATTCAGCCACACTGGAAGGTTTCTGAACGTCCTCTTCAAAGGACATGACAAAGCATCTCAATCAGATTTAAGTCTGGACTTTGACTAGTGGTGAAAAGTGACAAATATGCTTTCTTCTCTGTTTTGTCTTCAACGTTTGATAAACGCACGGATGTCTATCATTGACTTTAGTGCAGTAGTTGCTCAGCCCAAACTAAAGCTTTCCAGTGGTTTCCCAAATTTAAAAATAATGTTGAAGCTGCTCCCTCAGTACAGTAATTTCACTTTTAAGCATTCATTTCACCATCTAAACCAAGCTGTAGAGGTCTTAAAATAGATAAATGGTAGGAACTCTGTTTCAAATAGAAGTCTTTCAGAGGATTTATTCAGCATTTCGTGTCCTGCTTCTGTAGTTTAGCTTGGCACAGTGAAAACAAATCTGTTTTAGTATTTACACATATATTGACGCACTCACAGGTGGATCCAGCACAGATGAAGAGATTAGAGATTTAATCTGCCTAAGCAACTTCTGCACTAAGACCTCACAGAGGTGTAAACAAAATCAGAGCGGGCTGGATGAAGAGGACGTTGATGAGCTCCAAGCAGGCTTCAAGAAACAAACCAAAAAAAGGCTTTGAACCGACGGCTCAGACAATGTGAACACTCGGATTCAGACACAACGAGGGAGGAAGAGAGTGTTTATAGTCCCACTTTGACATCTGAATAAATGTGCTCATTTTCTGCATGTTTACTGAACTTATTTGCGCACGTGTGTGTAAGTGTGTGTGTGTGTGTGTGCGTTTCAGGAAGGAGTTTGTGGAGGCCTACCTGCGCTACGTGTTCTCAGACTCCGTGGGCGAGCAGTACTCTGCCTTCTCCGCTGGTTTCCTGAAGGTGTGCGGTGGTGAGATCCTGTCCCTGTTCCAGCCCTCCGAGCTGATGGCCATGGTGGTCGGCAACAATAACTACAACTGGGAGGAGATGGAGAAGGTCAGTGTGTGGTTTAACCATCTGCACATGTACTCCGACTGCTCTGATCAACTTTCCAGCTCGGGGTCAGCAAAGCCTCTCCTCACTGTGTGTGTTTTTCTTTTTTTTTCTGTTTTCTTTTTTTTTTACAGTTTTACAAGTATGTGTAAATCTCATTGTTGGATTAAAATCTTTAATCCCCTGCAGCACAAGTGTTTGCAGACCGCTAGTTTTATATGTGAAAGATTTGTTCAGATGTTGCATTTAAAAAAAATAAAAAAAAATTCAAATCCTTGTCATCGACCACAGGAAAGAATTGTGTAGTTTTTAGCATTGTGTTTATATATCCAGGGAAACACCTCACTCAGAATAACCACTGCAACCATCCCTGCAGCTCTAAATACCAGCCTCAGTGAATGGTAGATGTTTATCATATATTGTGTCTCATCTTAGATTAGAGACATCCTCAAACATTACCTCAAACCGTCACCTCGGGCGGTGCATTGTACCTGAAAGTTTAATTATAGGTGTCTACGTCTTTAGTAAGAAGCAGGAAAGAGAAGGCTCTTTCACTGGTGTAAGACACAGATACCGGCTAAGCACGTTTGGTCTTTGTGATTGTCTTTTTACTGAATGCAAAAGAAAAAAATGGAACAATAAGTATAAATTCTGCAGTGCTAAAGAAACAAAAAAACTGAGTTTGAGGCAGTATTAGCAAGTTAGAAATCAAACTTCAGGTGATATTTCTGTAGCATGCTATACCAGTATCATACGGTCATTTAAGAGTGTCCTGAAAGATCCATCCCACCTGCACCACTTTCTGTTGGAATGTCAGCACAAGGGCAGACGTTTCACGACATTAAAAACATGAACTAAAGAATTTATTTTTTTTTAATCCAAAACTCATAAATACACTTGTAGAAATGTGCAATTTGGAAGAGAGTGTTTCGTGTAATTCCTGCCAGATGTTGAAAAGGCGCACCTCTGGATCATTTAATATGGAGAAAAATAAATGACTTAGAAGCTCCGCTCTTGTGGGTTGTTATGACATTTGACTTACTTTGCAGCTCTGGATGTGATCATAAACGGTATGAGCTGGCACAGTTCTTCACATGTTTTACCCATGACTCTATCTCTTGTGTCCAGAGGTCCTTTTTGTGCAGATTACAACATCTGCACGACAGATTGTTTTGTCAGATGTCAAAAATGGGGAACTGATTTGCTTTTTTAGGCCAGTAGTTGCAGAAATCACCCAGATTGTTGCGCGTCTCTGAGGACTTTATTTCCTGACTGATAATGAACTAACATGTTTTCCATAAATGAAATTGTTTACTGATGGTAAAACAGGCTTTTAATCTCCAAATCTCTTCTCTCTTTCTGCAGAATGCCATTTATAAGGGGGAGTACACCGCCACTCATCCAACAGTCAGATTGTTCTGGGAGGTTTTCCACGAGTTCCCTCTGGAAAAGAAGAAGCAGTTCTTGTGTAAGCCTTTAATTGCCTCCTTACTTGATCTGCGTGGCAGTTTAATTCTCTTACCCGCAGTCGCTTTGCAGTGTAGTAATTTGCAGGTCATGAGAGCAGATCGTGAAGACAGCAGAGTTGCTTCGTGCTACTTTAACTAAAGCGAGAACATTTCAGTATTAATGAAAATAATCACACATTTCAGGAGTTTTAAATAAAGTGTTACATTCAGATTCATCTGTTTACTTTACAAGACCTCAATTATGCTGAATTCTTTAATAATAAAAAAATGATATGATTAAATAATGTCGAGGATAGTGATATCGCTGCTGTTGTGGGCAGTGTGGCATGATGATGTCCTGTTAAAATCACCCTGTGATACTTGCTTCTAGATCAGAGGTGTCAAACATTTGGCCCAGGGGACAGAACTGGCACTCCGAAGGGTCCATTCAGGCCAGCTAACCCTAACACTAGCAAAAAATAAAAAATAAAGTCAATTACAATAAAATAAAAATTTGGACTTATCTGTATTGTTGTCAGTCACACTAGGGAAAACTAACTGCAGACTGTGGCACGACCAAAACTATAACTGTGTGTAATGAACTTGCAATCTCGTTTACTTTGAAATAGGCGCCTTGAAGACGGGTAACGGGTCGGTGGCGATTTGGAGTCAGTTGCCGTCTTCAGAGTGACTTTGGTGCATCAAGATGGTGACAAAACTCCAAAAAAGACAAATTTGGTCTGCTATCACTTTATGATTAAATTGAGTCAAATTGGCATTACAAGCATGTGTGTGATAATGCAGCAATTAATTGTGATAAATTGGTGAAAATAGCAACTCTGTTGCCGTCCGCGCACACAGAAATTCACATTAACTCCTTACACTCAGTCCAGCGAGAACTGAAGGAGATATTCAGAAATTCCTCCACAAATAATTGCTGCAGGACGGCGATTTAACTGCAAAATAACACAGGTGCTCGAGAGCCTTGTTTCTATATAGGAACATAACCAGAACACTACTGGTCAGCAACCAGTTAGGTCGAGTGCTCTTTTGCAAAGAGCGCTGTTGCAGGCGAGCTACACTCATCAGCACAGACTGACTCACATTTGTTGAACATGATGCCAATCAGTCTGTGTTTCTCAGTTATATGGCGCTTAATTGCAGACCTTCACCAATGAGGTTGCAGTCAGTCTGAGTCACACTGCTGTTGCTTGGAAACAGGTTGCCTCCCACCAGGTGACCTGTGCAATCAGCTTGTGATGGTCGATAGGCTGAAGGTGTTTCATGCTTCATCTTTAGGTGGCGAGTCGTTCGCTGCAGCTACTTTTAATGAGTCCCTGAATCCAAAATTTCAGGTTTTTACATCTTAATAATGAGAATAATGCCATTTTTTTTCTTTTTCTTTCTTTTTTTCTGTTCTGTAATTTTACACATTTATTTAAAGCGTAAGCCCAAAGAGTTCTGTGGGCAGGTTTCTTTGTTAAACAATCATTTCTTTGCAGTGTAGAAAAAATATGCATGTTGTTTTTATTGCAACCAAGAAAGACTTTTAGCCAAAATAGGAGAATTGGAGCAATGTTCTCTGCGAGTCAACAGTTGTCTAGACAGGCAAAGAGGAGATTTATTAATAACATCCAGAAACATCGTGCTTGTGTCTGCACAAGAGCACAAACATGTTTCAGAGAGCTTCCCTGCTTTTGTTTTACCTCTGTTCTGTATGTCCCCTGTCTGCCGACAGTGTTCCTGACCGGTAGCGACCGCATTCCCATCCACGGCATGGAGAGCCTGCGCATCATCATCCAGTCAACCACAGCAGAGGAGCACTACCTGCCCGTGGCCCACACCTGCTATAACCTGCTGGACATGCCCCGCTACCAGACCAAAGAGATCCTGCGCCGCCGCCTCACTCAGGCCGTGGAGCAGTACGAGGGCTTCAGCCTGGTCTGAGGGGAGTCCCAGAGGAGACTTAACGCACTTTAACAGCAATACACCCCCACGTGAGTGTCAAGAGTGTGAGTGGGCAATTTTTGGACACGGGAGGGTCACTCTGCTTATATATGGTCTAACAAGATTGTTAAGCATCTTGAGTCTTAAAGGTCTATGTATGTAAATGCAGAGTATTATTGCTTTTTTGCTTCGGGCAAAGTTCCTCAGCCTTCCAGGACCATTTAGAGGAGATTCAAATGGCTGATAGATAAAAGCCAACATGGAAGTTAACCAAAAAAGCACTAAATGGACTAAAATGTGCAGGAGGACCCTGGACTATGAAAACTTCGGGACCTAAAAACCAGGACCAGAGAAGGTTGAGAAACTCTTTTAATTTTTTTTTGCTTTGTTTTGTTTGCAAAGCCGTGTATTTTATATTACTTAAATTCTATTTTTAATCATTAAAGAATTATGTTATTACCTTGAGACAATATATTGCTTTTTGTTACTTTTAATTTATTAAATAGAGTGGTTATTTTTTTGAAAAAAATGAATATATATATATATATATATATATATATATATGATGTGTGTATGTAAATAGCACTTTGAATATAATCTTCACCGTGAGGTTGGGAGGAGTGTTAGTCCGGATCCTTTTAAATCTGCCACCAGCATTTCCTCTCTGCCTGATTCTGAAAGAGGACAAGCGAGCCAGGCAGACGGGAGCGAAACATGCTGAACATCATTTGCAATCCCTCGTTCTGTTTTAGCTGTGGATCACAGAGCAGCTGACTTTGTTCTTGAACCTGCATTCAACAGTGTTGCCTTTCTACAGCGAAACCTTCTGTACGGACACAAAGTGGATTTTTTTTTTTTTGGTGGATGTCGTCTGTGTGC
>VUQG01019182.1:26650-40083 GCA_015106755.1 Etia nguti | reverse complement strand
CTGTGTGCATGTTACCGAGTGAAAGCGAAAACCAGATTGTCATTTAACAGGTGACATTTTTGGAAATGTGATAGTTCGCTATCTTGCAGAAAAGCATGTCAGCTGAATATGAAGCATAAGTTAGCATAGCTCAGTCTGGAAGTGGTAGCAAATACATGTTTGGCTCCTTCAGATGGACACAAAAAGATCGCAGTTCCTGTTGTCACAAGCATGTAGATGTCGCGCTTGCAGGCTGTTTAGTTATAGATTTTCTAGCTGAAAAGGGTCGCATCATCTGCGAGGTCGCAATCAAACAAGACCCCATGAGATGAATGTAGCGCACTGTACTGTTTTTGGACTAAAACGCTAAGATGTCGAGTTTGGCATTAGCAGTAATGAGTTATAAAACAAATCGCCCCCATGTGGTTTTTATGAACGAGGAACTGTAGATACCAGGCTTTAAATACACTTTGTAATTGTATAAAGTTGGGTGTCTTAATTTGGCAGTCAGTGTGGATTAACTTAGCCTCAGCCCCCAGTGGCCACTACTGGAATTGAAGGGGGGCTTTTTTTGGCTCTTCCAGGTTTGCTTATAATATCTAAAATGTGACATCGAAATCACAACTTTGCCCTCCATGACAGTGCCTAGAAACAACATAACCACAGTATGTAAGGTGGAGTTAGTCAAGCTAACACCACCCACCGATAGTGAAGACCCCAGCTAAGCATTTTTGCCTGAAACTGGACGTGACGAGCGAGGAAACCTAGGGACAATGAGCTTATCCTGGCTTATCCTCCTTTGTGACTCTGGGTTCATTTTGTAGATGATTTTATTCAGTGTGAGCTAAAACTAACGACTGAGCCCATAAACTCCTCATGTCTACTGAGGTCACAGAGACAGGGAGCCCAGGGCCGTTTTCTCCACAAGAGTCGCCCCCTGCTGGACATTCTAAAGAATCCATCTTTTACTACAGTCTGTGTGAGCAACAGGTGAAAGACCCAGAAAAAGAGACAACCTCTCATTTAACCAGTCAGGTTTCCAGTGATACATACTCCATGTTTGACATGAGGTGGATGGACAGTTGTTGAGGAAAAGTCTCTTTGATTAGTGCTAATTTTAATCGCTGTTGTGAAGTATTTTGAAACAGATTTTTAAATACACATTCTGATAGTGTGGTCCCTGACACGGACGAATATCTGAATACAGTCAAAGTCCTTCTTGGCCAACGCAGCAGTATCCCAACAAACCAGGAGTTCGTCCTGTCTTCGGTGGTTTCTCTCTTCAATTCGATATAGTCTCTTTTGGTAGACACAGTAGATGGAAATGTTCAGGAGGACACGACGATACCGAACGGTCCAATCACAGCCTTCGCAGACTTTGTCCATGTGGCGTTTAGTTACGGTGTAGGCTGCAGGGCAGCATTTTAGAAGATGTGCAGATTTAACCCAGAAATATAAATCCCCTGGAAGTCCGGGGACAACCCCAGCTCTAACTCTAGACAATCAGAAAATGTCATTTTTATTGTTATGAAACTTTTCTCCCAGCCTTATTCACAATTTTCTTTTTTCCCCTAACAAACACTCTCATGGCTTTTATAAAATGATGACTTAGACCTCAGAGGGTTAAACAAACTGCGGTCATTTTTGAGCATCAGAGTGGCTCTCAGCTGGATTTATGTACCATGTGACGGAGCCAAATTAGCCCTGTTTTGGCTAGGCCACGCAAACCAAGTCCTCTGTAATGACATTTGAACCGATCCGCTAAGAAGCGAGTAAAAACATGTCCCAAAATGTCACATAAACCTAAATATACACACATTAGAGTTAATAATTGTTATTAGTCTGGTCTCCAAGTGGAGATAAATATTTTAAGAGTGTGGGCAGATGACTTAGTAAACAGTCTGCATATAATAGCCATTTGATGATAAACTGTACCCGTCATATTATTCCAAAGGTCGCCCTGATGATGTATAAATATTCCTGCAGTGACACCTCTCAGTACAAGATAACGTTTAATTAGGTTGTGCATTAGCGTGACGTGCGTGGAATGGTCTCGCATATATATATATATATTTTTTATATATTTCATATACGACAGTGGTGTTAAAGTGACTTTGGGCAGTAAAACGACTCGATGTGTTCTGACTAACACGTCCTCTCAGCAATAACAACCTGAAGCAGCCCACTTCTGTACACACAGCTCTGGGCCAGACATATTAAGGTCTCAAACGCTGGCAGTTCATCTTATTGCTTTGTTCCGTACTGCATGTACACACACACACACACACACACACACATGCACACGTTCCACATATTCAATCAATATTTGTCTGTTTAAGAGTTTAGTCCTATGCAAAGGTTTGTGCAGCCCTTGACTTTTTTGCACCTTTAAATGTGCTAGAGAAAAAGTGATTTTTTTTTTTTTTTTATCATTATTTGTCTGAAATTTACTCGAAGCTCTCTGTTCCAGCCAAGGTTTCCAATAAAATGCAGTATAAAATCAAGACTTCCGTGTGGCCTGTGATTGCATTTCAGCTTCCTTATTAAATTACTTGAATTCATGAGCGGCATGTCATATGACCAGATGGACCAGATGTGATGTCTCTGATTCAGAGTTGTTTTTTTAGTTGTTATCTGAGTACCTGCTGTTAGGGTTAGGGTTCTTGTTTCAGTTTATTTTTTTTTAATTGATATTGTATGAGGGGCAGATGTCAGAGGTGAGATTTTAGGTGTTACAAGAAAAAACACGTTTTTGAAAGCAGTTCAGTCCCAGTCTTCCAGACGTTCAGACTCAGTGAACATGCTTCATCAGCCGAGATGTTTGAGATCAATCAACTGACCTTGAAGTAGAGGTCAAAGGTCATATATGACATGATATTTTAAATCCTTACATGGTATTAGGCTTTTTGTCAATTTCACACCAATAAATCATTAAGTTGAACTTAAGGACCATGCTGGGTGTAAGCCAAATTTTAAAATGCCACATATAATCTTTTTATGTACATTCATATTTTAACAATTTTATTTATTTAATTTGGTGGTGTACTTTTTTTATACACACTTTTAATCCCTGTTTTATTTTCTTTAATATTATACATTTGTGCAAATTAATAATTCATGTATTTAACATAAGCAAAACAGTTTTTGCTTACGTTTATATTTATTTACTTTGATTTTATTATTACTCATTATTACTCTCTTCCCGCCATCCCACAGTGCTCATGGGGGATCTTTACCTTCCGGTATAAAGCGCCTTGAGGCAGCTGATGTTGTGATTTGCTGCTATATAAATAAACCGACTGATCTCAGATCTGTCTGTAAAGTCCTCCGACGGGATGAGTGAACTTTAACAACCTCACAAAACAAAAACACAAGAGCCCAAAAAAACCTTCAGTAAAAATATGATTTCATTCACATTATATACAAATTACAATTTATGTACTAAAATGTACACACTCAGTTCATTAAGCCCGGCCAGTGTTTACATTCAGTGAAAACAAAATTCACACTGATTACCATCCAGAAAATTGGAGAGAAAAAAAAAGGGGTGAAGTACTCGCTCACAGAAATGTAAACATATACGATGATCCATATTTACAAACAAACAAACAAACTACGGCGAGTATCAGAGGACGAGGCTTCATCGACCACGCCCGCACCCGCCTCAGAACTGGCCTTGTCAGTGTTAATCGGTGTGAGCAAACACACAGCAGTGATTTAAAGGGGACAATAGCTTATTTAACATCAAGTAAATGAGAGGAAAGCAGGTTAATGCGTACAACAACGCAGCATGTGTCAGTGGTCATCTCGAAACTGGGTGATTTCCGGAAGGAGATGAAAGATTTTGGCGAGGAAGAGGAAACCACTTCTTTCAAATGATCGAACTTCTAGAGAAGCAACGGAAGAGGATTTAACGCCGTGGTCACGAGTGAAACTTCGGTACTGTCAGCATGATCGAGTAACATCTCCTTGAGAAAAATACACACGATCCTTAAAAAGCAGCGATAATTTTATAGCTAATGACCGAATTATCAAGTGGTTGGTTTTTTTTTTTTTAAGACTTCTACGGCTGTGCATGAGACAAACATTCAAAATAAATTATCAGCAATACAAGTGTGATTCAGTTTAGTTTGTGCGTGTGTTGCTTCGTCTGGAGTGACGTCCCCTCCTCCAGGTGAGGCCCGGCGACGACAATGTTTTTCCAGGCGCAGCAGGTTCGACGGAGGGAAACCCCGCCGAGCTCGACGGAGCGCGTCAACAACATCCAACAGCGAGGAAAACGATGTTTATTTCTAGCAAGGTGAGATGTGTTGACTGTGACACTGGAGACACAGCACCAGTCCTCTTATGGAGTCTTCTTTTTATTCAGATGAATTTAGTCGAGTCTCTTTTGCTGATGAGCACTTCGAGCAGCCGCAGTTTGGCTTTGACGTGCTTGTATTCGTTGTACTCCACAGCCAGTGGGGAGCGGTCCTCCTTCTGCACGTTCCTGTGGGAATGAGGTGGCAAACGTTACGACGCTGCGAGGAAAACCCTTTGTGTTGAGGTTTCTTATTATGCAGTTTCGAATATTTGACAGTGACAAACTCTTTTTTTTTTTCTTACCTTCCATTTTGTCTAAAAAACTGGTCCTCAAACTCTTTCAAGTTCTTGCGAATCCTCTTCTTCTCCTCTCTCGTCTCTTGGAGCTGCTCTACGAGTTCCTGCCTGTGGGAGGAGGAGAAAAAAAATCATTTAAATGTCTCACATTAAATTATGGACGGACTTCCAGCATTTAAAAAAATGCTTTTTTATATTACACAGGTCACACAGGTGGGAGGCAACCTGTCTCCAAACAAATGCAGTCTGACTTGGACTGACTGCAACTGCTCTGCAACACACTGGCAAAGGTTTGTAAACAACCGTTGGCTGATAAACACTTTGCAATCAATTTGAGTGGGTTTGCGCTCATGAGCGTAATGTTTCTTTGCAACAGGGGACTTGATTTAATTCGTTGCCAGCTGGCTGTATCCTGGTTAAATTCCTATATAAAGGCAAGGTTACTAGGCAACTCTCTCAATTAGCCTTTTGGAGCAATTTCTAAATTTGTGTTTCAGGTCTATGAGGCTCTGGTTGGACTCTGAATGTTAGTAGTTAATGTGAATTTCTGTGTATGTAAACAGCGATAGATCTGCGATTTTCGATGATTTATCAGCTTTAATCGTCTCAAACAGACCCAAATCGGTCAAACTGACAGCAGAGCGAGCATTTGCGAGTACTTACATAGTAGCTGAGTGCAGGTTGGACAGCCTCGTGTCCATCGTGTTCTTGGACGGGGGAAGTTCGTCCACGGGTGAAATGAAACCATCCACTTCCTCGTCCGTGTGCTCTAGGAAGCTGAACACGCCGATGTCGGGTCGGACGGTCACGGTGAACTGGGTCTTGGAGTCTCCGTCGTCCTCCGAGCCATCCTCTTCCTCCTACAAAGAGAGCGAGGGAGGCTTTAGACTCAGCGGGCTGGAGGGGAGGGGAGGGGGGAGAGGGTCTCATCGTGCAATGAGCGCTGCTGCAGCAGGCGGCCTCCTGGGCTCAAATACTGCAGGGCGTGAGGATCGTGCAGTGTTAGTGGACAGAGGTTAGAAATCACCGCGATGGTCGTCATTTGTGAATCACATCTGGAATCATTAGTTTTTATGAATGGAGTTAATCAGGCCACCTTTATGCAACCAAAACCGTTCAATTAATACAGAAAAGTTAAAAAAAAACGGTGTCCACAGAGTGCCTGCAAACAGTGCTGGAAAAATAATAATGACAATAATACATTTTTAATATACTGTATGCACATATTTACTGTTTAGGAAAAATAACCCATTATTCCAGCCTCGTTTTAGGAACTTAAATCACAACAAGCTCCAACCTATTTAACATCCACTTGCATCATTACATCAATCACAGAGTGATTCATAAATCAGCAACTACTGATTCAACACTTCTACAGTTGCCCGTTTCCGCGGCAGGAAACGGGCAACTGCCCAATCAACAGGCAGCAATCAGGCTCATTAGAGGGCAAATGGTAGTAAATATAAAGGGGGAGGAGGGGTGGGAGTTTAGCAGGTGAGGAAGAGGGAGCCAGTTCACTGATTATTGGAAGCAGCAGCAGTGGCTCTTCACCTTGATATCATCGAAGAAGAGTGCGGTTTCACCCTCGATAATGGGCTGTAGGAGGGGACCTCTGCGCTTGCTGGAGGGAGAGCCCTGTGGTGACGGTCGAGAAGGAGGAGTTAACCACGCTGAGACGTTCACTCTGACTTTTTTTTACAGTACTTCACACGTTTGTGTCAAGTTTAAGCACATTTAACGGCTTTTTTGTTCTATGTCTGAGCTCCTCTGTCTGCTCCTCTGCGTCTCCATGTCGGGAACAATATGGCAGCAGGCTCAGCCTGCGTGGTGCGGGTTAGACGCGGTGCATTATATAATAAGTACACATAATGCAGATCATGTCTTACGTAATAAAGATGTTCAGTAAATAACTGAGAGCTTTACACTCGGTCTATAAGCAGATTTATTTTCCTACATTTCTGAAATATAAATATTCAAAATTACATTTTAAGAACTGGCCGTGTTTATCATCCATTTATTTAACTTGGCTGTTTTGTTTTTCACTTCCTGAGCCTCTTCAACACTCTGCTGTCACTTCCTGTGACCTCAGCCTGTAACCTCTGACCTTCCTTTACGAGTGCTCTGAAAGCTGCTTCACGGCTGCTGTCCGTTCCCAGCAGCAGGTGCTAAAGCCGGCACGAGCTGGGATTAAGTGTCCGTGCATGTTTTGAGAGTGTGGCGTTAAACCCGGCAGCTAAAGGGAGGTTAGGATGTGATACTTACTATGACGGGAATGGTGGAGGCTCTACACAGGATCTGCTTCACCAGCCGATATCTGTCGTACAGCGGCTTCATGATTTGCCTCTCGCTCTTGGTCATCTGCTCCAGGTGGGAAGAACAAAGATACGCTGTTAGCACAGTTATAGCACATTTCTGTCATCCTCACTACCTGCACGCTAACTAGCTACAGCGCTAACATAAAACAAAATTACAGCTAAACCAGTTTTCCTCACTGTAAGATCTCTGCAGTGGGTGATATGTGACAGTACTGATATGAATAAAGATTATTGCGTCTGGATTTGGTCCAGACAGTAAAACAAACTGTTATGGGTTCAGTTGTACTCTATTTGCAAAACTGGGCAGATTTTTGCATTTAAAATGTCTAAAATAAAACAAACACATCGTCCATCTTGCTCGTCACAATCCGTTTGTTTACTTGACATGTGAGGTTGGAGGGAGGCTTACCGGTCGGCCGTGGATACTCTCATAGTAGAGAAGAGCTTTCTGCAGGGCGACTTTCTCTGCGGCGATCTGCTCCCGTGTCATATCCTGTTAGCAGGAGACAGGAAGTGAGTCACTCGCCTTTTAAAAGTGACAAGAGTTCAGTCTGTGTTGCTCGCAGCAAAACTTAATCCACATATTTGGCTCTGTGTGATAATAAATTCAAAGTCTGCAGTCTGCTTTAAAACTTATGCTGTAAACATGCAAAATCTTTTGGTTTTTTAAATGTTTTATTCCATCGTCCGCATGAGCGTGCGACACAGCTGCGGATTTACCTTGATGTCCTCGGGGCGGTTCACCTCGTCCCTCTTCTCCTGCAGCTTCTTCTGAATCCCCTCCAGGGTGCTTTCCACTGGCGGCTTCGACGCCTTCTCCTGCTGAGGTTTCTTCTCCAGCTGAGAGCCGAAGCTTTTGGGCAGCGTGTTGCTGCGCTGGCGGGGCTGAGGCGTCAGGTCCTCCTCAGACTTCATCAGCTTGTGTTCTGGTGAAGAAGACGGGAACCAGAGCGTGTATGAGCTTTTCAGTAAGTTGTATAGAAAGGCGGGAAGAGTTTGGAAGTGATCCAATCAGAAGCAAGTTAGATGCCTGAATCATGACTAAAACTAGATCAAAATTTGCTGTCAGAATCAACACGTGTGTGTGTGTGTTACCTTTCAGCTCTTTGCGAAGCCTAGCCAGTTCGTTCATCCACCGCAGCACCTCTGGGTTTGCAGCTTTGTCACTGTGGGAGGGCTGTGTGGGGGAAAAGAGGAAAATAAAAACAGATGATCAGCTGCTCTTTCAAAATAAAACACCTACAATTACTGTTCACATGAGGATAACAGTGTAAATCTGAAGTAGGGCTCTGCCTTGCTAAACAGCTGTAATGATGCACCTCTGACAGTCAATAACCTTGTTTATGTTTCACAGAAACATCATTACAGTCTGACTTTAAGGCGCGGGGCTTTATTAACAATGACGAATGAACCGGTCGTTACTACCTACCCTGTATTTTCGCTCCTCTTCAAACTTCTCCTCAAACCTGTGGATCTTTTTCTTCAGTACATGAATCCTCTTTGTGAGCTGGGCGGAGGTCAGCTCCTCTCTTTCATCGTCACAGGAGCCAAGCGATGAACTCCGCCTGCGACTGTAGAGATAAATGATGCTGTTACAGCTCGCAGCTCCTTCCTGCCAGACACGCAGCTCTGCAAAAGCGCACGTCAGCTTACCTGATGAACGAGTGAGCGTTAGGTGGCGATGGAGGCACTTCCGTGTCGTCCAGGTACTGCTGGGAGTGTCCGTAGGCGTAAAACCGAGGGGAGACCATCGGGTCGCTGGACTCCTCCAGGAGCTGGCGGATCAGACGCCCACTACAGTGAGGGGACAGCCTGGCCTCCTCGCGGTCCATGCTCTCCCTCTGCAGCGAGTACGCCGGGGTTGGTTCTGAGTGACACAAAAACAAAAACGTAAAGATTTTCATCTCAATTTCATCGCTCTGCACACGCAAGACATGAGAGAATGTGAAAAAACAACAGATTAGTCAGCACATCTGCACATTCATGCATGGAAAGCCCTTAAAGTTGGAACAATATGATGATGGAAGACCAGCCGGATTGAAAAAAGCCTCCTTAAATTCGTTAGCTCCGCCAACCAGAACAGGTACCACGATCTGACAAATTATCTCCACTTTAAAAATCAAGAAGAAATTTAACTGGAGAAAAATACCACCAAAAAAGACTTTTCAGGTGTGATGTAGTGCAAGATAATATATAAAAACACTAAAACATCCAATGTGAGTTCGTGGGCACTGTTATCAGAACACATTCAGCTTGCTCTTTGGTGGCTAGCATGCTACCGAATGTCACATTTCACATATTTTCCTGTTGGGTTATATATGTACGTTTTGTGAAGTCAAAGAGCAAATATAGGAGGTCAAAATGTGAAAGTGTCCTGGGAAAGTCAAACAGCATGCACGGCTCATTTTTCTAAAATCAGCACTGGTTCTCATCCTGAAGACGCCAGACAGAGACTTCTCTCCCTGCTAACATCATCTCGGAGCCTCTCTGGCTCTGTGGAAGGTTCTGGATGTGCTTCTGTGGGGAAAAAAAATAAATAAAAAGAATTTCCTCTGGGGCTCAGCAGTCACAGATGTTGCTCTGAAACTGTGGGTAAGACACACCCACTAATCCCTTGGTTACAGAGTCTCCACTCTGGCAATAATTATGTCTGGTGAAAATAGCCGTCCAGATACCCCTGACAATCGCCGGGCTATTAATAAAGCCCGGCACTCTGTGGGATAATGTCAGGGCGTGACCCCTGATGAGAGGTATAGTGATGAGTTTGTGTTTTAGTTTCCACTCGGCACGACGAGAGGGGAACGGTGCATCTGTCCGAGCACGTGTGCGTTAGAGAGAGCAACAGAGCAGACAGAGGATGATCTGATTGTTTAAAAGTTAAACTAAAGGCTCTCTACAGAATGTCTCAAAACATAAAAGTCAGCAGGAACTCTGATGTAGATTTCATGGAAAAGGAGACACCCATAAAATCAGGTGTCGGGTGATGAAAAACATGCAGAGGAGACGTTACACAGAGAAAACAGATAAAATGGAGTAAAAACAAGCACTGAAGGAAACCAACTGTCAGTCTAAACATTCGAGGTGTCAGTGTGCAACCAGGAAAATATGCACGCCCAGTCCAACACCGCACATGCATATTTTTCTTAGCTGGGGTGGGTTAAGGTGTATGAGAAAGGATTTAGCTCAAATTCCAGCTCGGGAGTCCCGGGGGGTCCTCCTTCACTTCCAGGTACGTGCAGTTCATCGAGTAGCAGGGCTCTCGCTTGTTAGAGCTCTCTCACAGCAAACAAACCCTCAGTCAGACTGAAGGTCTTCCTTTGAGGCCTATTATCAAGCTTAGTGCAGTGTAGCCGGCCAGTAAGGCTTCACGGCATTTGAAATTAATCCTTTAAATCAACTGCTCGCTGATGGCTGAGGATTAACTGGACTAATGAAACCAAAAAATACGCCGGAGTGCCATTTCACTAAAGGTCGTGTGTGTGCGTGTGCGCACGCGTGCCACCCTTTGCCACAATGTTCCCGATCATTCAAGCATGTTGCCATGCAGTGATAAAAGTCAGACAGACTTTCCTTTCTTTCACTCTGGCATCTTACTCGCAGAAAAGGCCAGTCAGCAATGACGGTGATGTTAGTGGGAGACTTACCATCGCAACAACTTGGATGGAAAATGCTTTTGAAATCAAGGAAAGGAGTGTTACAAAACGGAGAATCTAGAGGAACAAAAGAGGGAAATGGGGGGGATGGAGAAGGAGAAGAGGACAAGATGAAGGAAGAAAAACAAAGAAAGAGAAGTAAGACGTAAGCCAAAGAACCAGCGAGCATCCTTCCTGCTGAATCAGTTACTGGAAATTAAACTAATACAGAGACACATACACTTTAATGAACTCGTGGGACACGTGAGATCCATAACTGTGTCTCCCGCTGTCTGAAAAAAAATCGGCCACTGTTGTTTCCACCACCGCTGGCACACAGGCGGGGGACACCAAATATCAGGTCATGCTAGAACTTTACTGGGACAAAGGTCTCCAACCACTGCCTGAAGCCCTCATTCACCCACATGGCCATTTGGCCCGCAGTATGCCTTCTGTACAGTATGCAGCAATTCCTCTCTGGCTCTCTACACGGAAATACAGTTCAACTTTGCACAATACTTGCACGCACCATGACCAGCTCTGCTTGTTCTCATGTGGAGCAGCCTGTCACAGCCAATCATGCAGGCGCCCTGCTGCGTGCCTGTTACCAAGAGCTTAGTTATGTATTCAGGACACAATGTACAGAACAGAGGGGAGGCGGGGGGAGTTTAAGGAAGAGGAAGAAAGGGGTGAAAAAACTGACAAGATGCAAAGGATGGTATACAAATGAGTAAAACCGCCACGTGGACTGACTAAAGAACAGTAACTCACTGCAGTGTGCCTCACTAGAACACAAATGACATTTGAACTACAAGCATGTAAACACACCGTGTACCAGGCTAGGAATCAAAATAGCTCAAACCATGACTTCAAACAATCAAAGTAATAGCTTAATATCTCAGACACAACAGTTCACTATGAGACAACAACAAATCTAAAGCTCGCTGGTGTTTTCCCTCTATGAGGTCAGGCCACTAGAGAGCTCCACCAAACACGCAATTGCCCACTAATGCTCCAAACACGCGGCTGCTGAAAGTGACAGGCTGCTTGCATGGAACGGTTTTGCTCTGATTCTCGCATCAAACAGGAAACAGCGGCGGTGGCGGAGGCAGTGAGACTCAAAGCCAATCATCGGAGCATAAAGATGTCAACACAACATGCAGAAACGTGTCCTTCGAGTGTGCAAATGAACACGTTGGCCATCATTCCAGAGTACAGTTCAGCAAAACCCTGGGCTTTCACCGCTCAACACAGAAACCTCCACCCTTGCAATACCCCGACAACACAATCGAGAGTGCGCAAAGCGCAGGCACGGCAAAAACAAACACATTAATAACAAGCTCAAGAGAGGTCTGACAGCTAAAGGAAGGCGAAAGAAACCAACGGATGCCGCAGTGCTTTAGCTCTTTTTGCAAATTCTCTTAACAGTAATGCCACTTGATAAGCCAGGATCAATAAATTAGGATCCTGCGTACAGCTGACATCTCAGGCACGTGCAGACACATCAACATCTAAATGGAGCATGAACTTTAACAGTTCAGCCGTGATCAATAAACTCTCCAAACATAACCCAAGTTTGTGCAGCCATCTGATTGGTACGCTGTTATCACCATCCATGCCGACCCTTTAATGATTGATTTGTAAGTGAAAACAACAGCAGTGGTCATCTGTTGCTAAGCCTCCACACAGTTTTTCCACATAGGTGATAGATTCTGCTAGAACCTCACTGTTTACTCTTTAAATAAAACCACAGATCAAGTCTATGCTGCACTTTCCATATTTTCCTCATGGGAGATGAAGGCAGGACTGCAGTCCTTCCAACCAAGCAAACAAACACGTCTCTGGTGTCTTTCCTGCAGAAATAGTTAGCCTAGGGAACAAGAGGATCTTTAACAATTAAATTCTGCAGGAAAAGCAGAAGCAGCATGCTTCAGGAGCAGGAGGAGGAGCAGATGAGGCACCAGAAGGTGTGCAGCTGCGACTCACACACCCAACCTGGGGGTGGAGGATCCTGAACCTGCTGTCTGGACATGTGTGTCTTTTTGTCCAGACAAACTGTAAATGGACTAAAAGCAAAGGAAAGAAACATCTAAGCAACAGCCAGGTGGTCTCCAGGCTCACCTCCCCAGTTGTTGTCCTCAGTCAGTGCTGTCAGGTCCAACCGGGGCACGTCCTCACAGCTTGTCTTCTCGCAGTCTGAGTCCGGGCCACGCACCTCTCCGCCGACCCTACCCGTGTCACAAGTGACCGGCGACTCCTGGATCTTCATCGTCTTCAACGTCTGCACAACCATGAGAGAAAAGAAACGAGCGCTCAACAACAACAGGCTGCCTGTGAACACCACTCTTTAAGTTGAGTCACACACTCCCTCAGACTAGCCCTGCCCTAATGTAGGGGGCTGCTCCCTGGCTGGGATTGGCTCCCCTGGCTGGTCAAAACATCCTCCCATCTGTCTATAGCCCGCTGCTAGAGAGCAGGAGCGGCTTCGCTCCGCCTTCTCCTTCATCCACAGGATTCCCTCGCCCCTCCCGCTCTTCTTTTCCCTCTCTCTCTTCTCTCCACGGTAGTTTTCCTTGCTTTTTCTCTGGCTTGACATGCATATATTCCCCACCCGCCCAGCTCTGGACTTGTTTGTTTAACAGCAACAAGAGCAAAAGGGAGGGGTGGAGGGGTGTGCTGGAGACACACAGAGAGACAGAGAGCGAGAGAGAGGGAGGAGGGGCATGAAGCGAGAACAAGAAAAAGCACAAATCGTGAGCCAGCACACGTAGACTGACTGAGTGATTTTTTTTTGCCCCCTCTCCCTCCATCTCTCACTGCAGACAAACACTCAGATGAAGCAAAAGAACTTCGTGTAATCCACTTCCTGCATCCTGCTTTTTTTTTTTTTTACTCCACATTTTTACCC